>CM070089.1:12949971-13147471 GCA_036178185.1 Liparis tanakae | reverse complement strand
ATTAATATTAACAGTATTTGAATCCGGTTACAGGTATACGATCTCGTTGTAGATTTAATATACAAATGTACAAATAACAGAATATAAAAAACACATTGAATAAAACAGAATAGCAACATGTATGTAGAATAATAATAATATAATAAATAATAATTAAAATCTAATATGATAATATAACATAATAAATATAATTATAATAATAATATAAATATTATAATATAATATACATATTATAATTAAGTTATTTATAACTTATAATAATAATATAATAAATAATAATATAATCAAAATATAATTTTCATAATAATATAAATATAATTAAAAAAATATTATAAACTTATAATAATAATAATAATAATAATAAAAGAATATAGTAAAAAAATATAATTAAATTGTAACTATTATAATAATTATAATAATCTAATATAAATATAATAACAAAGACCCAAAAAGGTCCAAAGTTTTCGATATGTGAAGAGTGTTTACTCGTCACCCTCGCCAGATTGTTTCTAACTAGCCATCAAGCTCACAACGATGAGGCCACACAGACACACACACACGCACATGCACACACATGCTTCCCCCTAACTGTGAAGCTAACTGAAGCTAACGGCTATAACAACAGCATTGATATCTGTGTGGTGATTATTATTATTATTATTATGGCCGTAATATTAAAGTATCTCCCGATGCAGAAGGTGACGCCTGTCGGCCTGCTGGGAAAGAGTAAACAGACTTTGATACACACACAGCTTTGTTAATTTGACATATAGATATCATATTAAATAAACATGCTACCGGCTCCTTAAACCCACGCACACACACACACACACACACACACACACACACACACTCACACACAGGCGCTTCCTCCTGGAGCGGCCTTATCTTTATTTATGGACCTGGTTAAATATTCATCCTGCTGTACCTCGGGTGTGTGTCGAGGGCCTTGTGTGTGTGTGTGTGTGTGTGTGTGTGTGTGTCCCTGTCCCCCCCCCTCCCCCCCCCGTAACCTGAGGACCTGCTGCGGCAGCCTGTGGCTCCAGCCCACCGCTCTCCCTCACTTATCGGGCAAATAAGCCGTTTTAATTGCTTACACACACACACGGCCTATCAGCCGTGTCGGAGCAGGAGATAAGGGCTACAGGGCCGGGCATTAGTAACAGGAGGAGGGGGGGGGCGGGGGTCCCGCGGGGCCGCAGCAGTCAGGAAGGAGCTGTGGCCGTCCGATTAATATGAGACTCAAATGAGCCCCCCCCCCGATGAAATGATCAAAGAGAATAAGAATGGACTGAAGGTGTCAGTGTGTAGTGTGTAGTCAGTGTGTAGTCAGTGTGTAGTCAGTGTGTAGTCAGTGTGACGTCAGTGTGACGTGTGAAGTCACAACTCATGTAATTTAGAAAAACGACCGTTTTGGGATTTAAAGATAAATGTTGAGCTTTTGTTGTTATTCAGAATCTTAATTAGTCCAACTGCCAGGAATGTCCTGCTGACATGGACACACACACAGGCTAACACACACACACACACAGGCTAACACACACACAGGCTAACACACACACAGGCTAACACTCACACACAGGCTAACACACACACAGGCTAACACACACACAGGCTAAGATACACACAGGCTAACACACACACAGGCTAAGATACACACAGGCTAACACACACACAGGCTAAGATACACACAGGCTAACACACACACAGGCTAACACACACACACACACAGGTTAACACATACACAGGCTAACACACACACAGGCTAACACACACAGGCTACGATACACACAGGCTAACACACACACAGGTTAACACACACACACAGGCTAACACACACACACAGGCTAAGATACACACAGGCTAATACACACACAGGCTAACACACACAGGCTAACACACACAGGTTAACACACACAGGCTAAGATACACACAGGCTAATACACACACAGGCTAACACACACAGGCTAACACACACAGGCTAACACACACAGGTTAACACACACAGGCTAAGATACACACAGGCTAAGACACACGCACAGGCTAACACACAGGCTAACAGCCGTTAGCCGTTAGCCATTGGGGTTCTTGCTACATCTTTCTTTCTTCGTGGGAGTCTCCCCACAAGTCTCTCCGTCTTTATCGTCGCCGTCCACTTTAACAAATAAAAGATAATGAGCGAAGTGAAGCGACCCGGTCTCCTTCCACACGTCGAGTCATGTGGAGGTTTTTCATTTTTTTTGGGGGGGGGTCTGAGTGATAGTAATGAGCTCCCGGAGACAGCGGCGCGGAGCTCGGAGCCGCCCAATTACCCGGCGGCGCCTGTCGGAGTCGGCCGTGGCGCTCCTGAGCGGGGCCTTCAGACGGCACAAGAGCGGTCCCACTCCTCCTCTGTCTGCTGTTATCTCCACGCTCTTATTGTGAAGGGGGGGGGGGGTTACAAAGAAGCTCGGAGAAAGAAATTCATCCTCCAATTTCTTCGGAACAGTATTGAGGCGGGGGGCGGGGCTAACTGTCTGCAGCCTGCTAACTGGAGAGACTCCACTCAGCACTTTTACCTAATTAGTCAGTCGTGTTTCGTGTTGCATTCAAGTGCAATCAGGTTTTTTAAATCAGTTTTGCGTGGAAACATGTGCAGCAGAAGACAACTTTGATATGATCCTATTGGATCTGATAACACATGAGAACACATGATAACACATTGCTACATGTGTACACATTGCTACATGTGTACACATTGCTACATGTGTACACGTTGCTACATGTGTATACACACTTCAGAAGCGTAAGCCCCGCCCACTACATTCAAACTCGACTCGTAGATTTTTGTTTCGAGAGCGCAGTTGCACACACACACAGATACACACACACAGACACAGATACACACACACACACAGATACAGATACAGACATACACACAAACAGATACACACACACTATTCACACACACACACAGACAGGCTTTGATGTTTCTTCATAGGATGTTTTCGTTTTTCCACGGCCAAATTTATTTTTTTTGTGCAAATGAGATGTAACACCCCCCCCCCCCCCCCCCGCCTCAGCACACAAGTCGATGTGACCGGGGAGGCCGAGTCGAGCGGTGGCGTTGAAAGCGGCGCTGAAACGACCCGATGAAAGCAATCTAATACCACAAATTATCCTGTCACTTAGGCCGGATTACAGGCCTCACGAGGCCGGAGAGAATAACTCCAGCCCGTTGTTCAGGGTGGAGAGAGAGAGGGGGGGGGAGAGAGGGAGAGAGGGGGGGGGAGAAACCACACAAATAAAAGATGAAAACAGGCGCAGTTTAATTTTAAGGCCTGTGTGCTGTGAGTAATTAAATTGATCCCCTCCTCGTCCAATCAGGAGCCGCCTCTGGGGCGCTCGCCGCTGTGCTCAACACGGCGGAGAGAAAATACCGGGAGATAACGGGGCGGGGGGGAATCAGACATCATAGCATCAGAGCTCTGGGATCGAGGGCTGCACCAGAATCTGAGTTGTTTTTCATCCAATTAATGTGTTGTTGTTGTTGTTGTTGTTGTTTCTTTAACGAGAGAAACCAGTGACCACGCTGTGAGGAAGCTCACGGTGCAGCGAGACAATCTCAGCTCTTTAACCACTTCATCCACCGCTCACGCTTCAACTCCTTTTTCCGCCGTGTTTCTGACGGTAGTTTCCAGTTTTTGCTGCCACTTCAACTTCATTCAGTTTTCCAAAAGATTCAGCTGCAAATGAATGTGTTTCCCTCTATTCTCCATCTGTATGGAGGACTTAAAATAACGTAAGTATAAATAAATAAATGCATGAATAAATAGAAGAATAAATAAATGCTTGAATAAATGTATAAATAAATACATGAATGAATAAATAAATGCTTAAATAAGGTATAAATAAATAATATGTATTTATTTATTTATTCATACATTTATTTAAGCATTTATTTATTCCTGTATTTATTTATTTAAGTATTTATTTATTCCTGTATGTATTCATGCATACATTTATTTATTTATTTATACGTAAGTCATTTTAATTCCTCCATACATCTGTATTCCCAGCATTGATTTGGTTGCCTAGGGAACGATTCCCACATGAAAACGTAATAATCAGCAATAATCATTGATAATAAAAGTAACGATTAGTTGCAACATTGATTATGAAATCCCACTTCGAGTGAAGCGTTTATATTCAACTTTTAGTCGGCGCGCCTCGTCTCTCGTTTAGCGTTATCTACGTTTCACAGCATGCTTTGCAAAAAGCAGGTGGTTTGAATGGGTTGAATCGGCTGCAGGAGAGATGTTCCCAACCTCCTCCACCCGAGATGCATTCGGGTGGAGGAGGTTTCATTGGCCCACAGACATGCAGCTGGGTGGAGGAGGTAATTAAAGAGTTTCATAATCGCCTGTTAGCTTCTCTGCTGTCGCCCTTAAAATAGATGTCCTCCGCGCTCCGACACCTCACTCCGCACCTTTTCCCCTTCTTCTTCTCTTCTCGTCAAAGCGTGCGCGCGAGAGCCGAATTCCTGGGTTATACGATCGCACGAGGAGGACGAGCGCCGAAGGCTGAGCTCGTGTTGCCGGGGAGAGACACAAAATCAATTCAATAAGGAAAATTGCACACACACACACACACACACACACACACATTCTCTGATCACTCTATTCTCCTCTTTAGCCTTGACAGACGTCTCACAGAGTATCACAATGTTGTGATGGACAGGTGGCTCTGTGGTTCTTGTGGTTCTTGTGGTTCTTGTGGTTCTTGTGGGTTTTTGGTAGCTTCCACTTTCTCTCTGCGTGGAACCTTCATAGGAAATATATGACATATGTGTCATGCCAGTTTATATTGTTTGTGTGTGTGTGTGTGTGTGCTTGTGTGTGTTTGTGTGTATGTTTGTGTGTTTGTGTGTGTGTGTGTGTGTTTGTGTGTGTGTGATTGTGTGTGTGTGTGTGTGTGTGTGTGTGTGTGAAGCTTGGGTCTAAATGTGTCTGGCAAAAAAGTGGAAATATGAGACTGATCTGTCATTTTTTGATGGGCAGCCGATCGATTGATCGTTCAGTCTGTGGGTGGAGTGAATGAAGAGCTAAGTGGTCTAAAAAATATATAAATATAATATATAAATATATATATAAATATATATGTATATATATATCTTTGTATATATATATATATTATTTTTCGCTCCTATCATTTTGTAAATTCAATTAAATTGTAATAGAAAACATGTCATTGTGTTTATCTCTCATGTCTCCCGATGTGTTCCAGGTGTTACTTGCTAACTTCGAGTTGCAGTGATCAATAGATAAATCATTTTGGCGACGGTTGCCTTTTAAGGGGTTTTAGCCCCTCCCCCGACGTGTCTGAGCATCTGCCTGAGTTACAGGGCGGCAGTAGAGGTAGAGTGTAGAGGTAGAGTGTAGAGGTAGAGTGTAGAGGTAGGGTGTAGAGGTAGAGTGTAGAGGTAGGGTGTAGAGGTAGGGTGTAGAGGTAGAGTGTAGAGGTAGAGTGTAGAGGTAGGGTGTAGAGGTAGGGGTGTAGAGGTAGAGGTAGAGGTAGGGTGTAGAGGTAGAGTGTAGAGGTAGGTGTGGGGTAGAGTGTAGAGGTGGGTGTAGAGGTAGAGTGTGAGGTAGGGGTAGAGGTAGGGGTAGAGGTAGGGGTGTGAGGTAGGGTGTAGAGGTAGGGTGTAGAGGTAGGGTGTAGAGGTAGAGTGTAGAGGTAGGGTGTAGAGGTAGAGTGTAGAGGTAGGGTGTAGAGGTAGAGTGTAGAGGTAGGGTGTAGAGGTAGGGTGTAGAGGTAGGGTGTAGAGGTAGGGTGTAGAGGTAGGGTGTAGAGGTAGGTAGGGTGTAGAGCTGTGGAGCGATGAGGCCGGGACTATCACAAGGTTCCGGAGAGGTCCGCTCATGTGGGGCTCGTGGGCCGGCGATGCGTGGACACTCCGATGTGAGGGGAAGCCTCCGGTCCAGACCGGGTGTCGGGCGCAGTCGGGCGCGGCCTCTCGGGTAGCAGCGCCGCGTGTCGTTACGGAAGGTCGTGGCGGTGGTTAACGCTCTGAGAGGGCACTCAGCGCCGGGGTCGGGTAACGGCGCCGAGACGCGCTCTGCCTCGGCGGCGTCTTCGGTCTGGTTTGAAACCAAAACCCCCCCCCCCCCTCACAAATTCCAAATTCCAAATTCCCCTGTACATATAGACATCACTGACCTTTGACCTCACATCGGATCAGGAACAACTCCCAAACAACCCTTCAGGGGAAAAAAGTGAAGAAACCTTCAGGAGAGAACAGAGGTCATGTGACCAGATGAACAATAGATGTCATGTGACCAGAAGAACAATAGATGTCATGTGACCAGATGAACAATAGATGTCAAGTGACCAGATGAACAATAGATGTCATGTGACCAGATGAACAATAGATGTCATGTGACCAGATGAACAATAGATGTCATGTGACCAGATGAACAATAGATGTCATGTGACCAGATGAACAATAGATGTCATGTGACTAGATGAACAATAGATGTCATGTGACCAGATGAACAATAGATGTCATGTGACCAGAAGGAATCATTACACACAAATTAAAACACAGGAACAACACAATGAAGATGAACAGTGTGTTTGAATAGTTGGTCCGTTGACCCTATGAGACGTGAAGTCAAAAGGACTCCGGGGAGGAAGCAAAATTAGTAATGTGTGATGGAGAGATGAACATTCATCCGCAAGGAGAGAGAGAAGAGGAGAGGAGAGAGGAGCTCAGTGCATCCTAAACGTCCCCCACTAGCCTAATAACTCGTCCTCTTCGTGCAGGCAGCAGGTGGAGGACGAGTTACCCAGTTTATTTCTTTGCAAACATATACTATTAATAGGCCAAGGGCGACGGAGTCTTTCACTCGCTGATGAAAACGTGACGCCAAGGAACAACACGAGTGACACAAATGGGCCAAATGAGAAAAAGAGGTCAGAATCTGGATTTAATGGCACTAAGTGAAGTGTTCAAGGTTCGTATATATATATATATATATATATTTATTTATATATATATACATTAATTAATTAATATGTATATATATACATATAAATATAAATATATATGCATATATGTATATATATATAAATAAATACATATATATATATATATATATATATATACACATATATTTATATATATATATATATATTTATTTATTTATATATATATACATTAATTAATTAATGTATATATATACATATAAATATATATGCATATATGTATATATATATATATAAATAAATACATATATATATATATAAATATATATACAGTATATATAAATATATATATATATATATATATATATATATATATATTCAGTTTGGCTATAGAAATCCTTCCCAGGGAAGAACCGGAGTACGCTCAGGAGGCCATGATGTCATCAAGTCAGCTGCGTCTCCCGTCTTTTGGTTCCTGCGTTCCCAAATCAAAATCCCCAAAGTACACAAGTGTGTACTTAGCGTACTTGGTATCGACAAACAAACTAAAGCTCTGCTAAGCTCTCACCTGCCTGTGCACACAGGCTTTGTCGAGGCGTCACAATCTGCCAGCAGACGCGTCTCTCTGTCGCGGAGAATCCGTGCAGAAATACTCGTTAGCTAATTATAGCCGACAACCGAAGAAGAGCGTTAGCTCGTCGCGCCGCGCCGCAGCTTCACGCCTGAATGTTGTACCTTTTCACCGAGGAGTCGACGTCTGTGTCTCCACACATTAACGAGTTGAAGTTTGAAAAGTTAGATAACGTGACAACCTGGGCTAACTGTCAAGCTAATGTAGCGGTAACACACGTAGCCTGAAGCTCTCATGCTAACGCTAAGCCTGACGACTCAGTTCTTGATAATTCCAGGATGTGCAACAAAAAAAGGCTTAATGAAATTCATCAATATGAACTAAAGATTCCTTTTGTTGTTGTTGTTGATGATGCGTTAAATCCCGGGTCAGGGTTAGGGTTGGGGTTAGGGTTAGGGTCGGGGTTAGGGTTAAGGTTGGGGTTAGTTTCAGGGTTAGGGTTGGGGTTAGGGTCAGGGTCAGGGTCAGGGTTAGGGTTAAGGTTGGGGTTAGTTTCAGGGTTAGGGTTGGGGTTGGGGTTAGGGTCAGGGTCAGGGTTAGGGTTAGGATTGTGATTAGGGTTAGGGTTAGGGTTGGGGTTAGGGTCAGGGTTGGGGTTGGGGTTAGGGTTTGGGTCAGAATTAGGGTTGGGGTTAGGGTTGGGGTTAGGGTTGTGGTTGGGGTTAGGGTTAGGGTCGGGGTCAGGGTTAGGGTCAGGGTTAGGGTCAGAGTTAGGGTTGGGATTAGGGTTAGGGTCAGGGTTAGGGTTAGGGTCAGGGTTAGGGTCAGAGTTAGGGTTGGGATTAGGGTTAGGGTCAGGGTTAGGGTTGGGGTTGGGGTTAGGGTCGGGGTTAGGGTTAGGGTTAGGGTTAGGGTTGGGGTTAGGGTTAGGGTTAGGGTTGGGGTTAGGTTTAGGGTTGGGGTTAGGGTTGGGGTTGGGGTTGGGATTAGGATTAGGGTTAGGGTTGGGGTTAGGGTTGGGGTTGGGGTTGGGGTTGGGGTTGGGATTAGGATTAGGGTTAGGGTTGGGGTTAGGGTTGGGTTTAGGGTTAGGGTTAGTCCTATCTCCGGATACATCTGAGCACGCCGATCCAACGCCGGTCACCGCGGCGGCACCGGTGCAGAAGAACATCGCTCCTCACTCAAGGAGTTCATTTGCATTTGAAAGTGTCTTTGGGCGCCGTGCCGCCATAAGGAAGGCGCCGCCGGGCGCCGTGCCGCACACACCCAGAGGGCGACGACGCCTCTCGTGTCAGAGTTTATTCGTGTTTGTTCTTTCATGCGCGATCCGTCCGAAACTTCAAACGGGCGCTTCGTGTTTTCCGAGCCCAGGGCGACCCTCCGCATACGTGATGCGTTTCACTTCGGGGGCCTGTTTGGCGACAAAGGGAATTATACATTAAACATGAAGCGCTGCCGCACGGAGACGGACGGTTTACGACTTCCAGACCGCCGCAGACGGTTTGTGTCTCGAGTCTTCTGTCTTCCAGAAAAAGAAAAACCTCGTCAATAAGAACTCAACTCAACTTCAAAGGCAAACAGAGAAGCCTGGACCAATACCTCGACGATGCTTGTGTATTGTGGTAAAGTCTCTCTCTCTCTCTCTCTCTCTCTCTCTCTCTCTCCTGGTCTTAAAGAAGACATTCAAGTAAAGGGATGTTCCGACACCACGTCTTGTACCCACTTCATCATTGTATCCACGTTACCCAATGATCTATCCCATAATATGGTTAAAATGTCAATATTGAGGTGTTTGGTTTTCTCCCAGCCTTTAGATAAAGCCTTTGGAGAGTCAAATACATTTCTGAAATAAGGCTTTAGAGTCGTGTGAATTGATTTCCATGTTTGGCCTTTTCTTTCTTTTTTTACTAGACCTATTATCACCGTATGAAGTCCTAATGCCGATTTGTTCCGGTTTCCTCCGTTACCCGGGGAGTCTCGGTCCATATCACTGGGGGTCACGATGCATCGAACCTCACACGTAACCCTAAGAGCCAAATGGCAACCGATACACACACACACACACACTCACAGATTAACCCCAGCTAAGGCTGATTAACCTGCATCCCGCCACCACCGATCACAGACCGGGTCCCGTGAGCCGCTCGTAGAATACGGAAATCCCACAGTTGTAGCCGTGTAGAGAAACCTCAAATGTAAAATGCAACACACACCTCCCCAGGTGAAACACACACCTCCCCAGGCGCTAGCTGAGCGGCACGCGGGCGTCATCATGCGGCGCCGAGAGCGGCCGAACACACACTTTAAGCGTCTCCGACTCGAGGTCCAGATTATTGGCCTTAAACTTTAACAAATCCTCGGCGGCTCGCTCTGCTGACTGTTTACATCACACACACACACACACACACACACACACACACACACACACACACATACATAGTGTGTGCAACACACGGCGCCTTGCTCAGGAGCTCCTGTGTGTCTCTGGGTGAATGGGGGTTAAAGGTCACGGCGGGCTGCCAAATGAACTTAATTACACACACAACCCGGGGCGTCCATCGCGGCGGTAAATAAGGCGTCGGCGACGCAGCTTGTAACTTTGTCCGCTCGCGATATCCGACACCGACGCCTCTTCCAGTAATTACAGCGCCGCTCCGCATCCGCGGCGGAAATACGAGAACGCCACCCAGATGGCGAGCAGAGAGGCCACTTCATTGGGGGGGGGGGGGGGGGGGGGCTACTGTGAGGGCCTTTGGATGTGTTCATGTAACTCTGTGACATCTATTGTTCATCTGGTCCTGAAGGTGTCTTTGCTTTTATTTCCCCGTGAAAGTTTTTCTTGTTTTCCTGATGTGAGGTCAGAGGTCAGAGGTCAAAGGTACAGCTCTCTGAGGAGAGTTTGTAATTTGTGATATCAGGCTGTACAAAATAAACTGTTATAACGTGAGAGCTAGCGGAGCTTCTTCTTCTTCTTCTTCTTCTTCTTCTTCTTCTTCTTCTTCTTCTTCTTCTTCTTCTTAAATATCATCTGACATGAACCCATCCATGATTAACCGACCCGTGGTACCCCCTCTCTCTCTCTCCCTCTCCAGGATGAGTGAGGGGAACCCGGGGATCAGAAGTAAAGGTGCTCTCCTGGTGATGGTGCTGGTGGTCTGGGAGATGACCGTAACCACGGCAGCAGCTAGAGGTGAGCGGCTCACGGCTGTGGTTCTGATTGTGTAAGTCGTCCCACGAGGTCACGAAGGGTCACGAAAGGTCACGAAAGGTCACGAAAGGTCACGCCAAAAACCCAAATGACCGTGAGGGATTCAGTCTTAGTTCAGTTGGAGCCGGTGAGGCTTAACGCTAAATGAACTTCCTCCTCCTCGTCGCTCGGTTGCCTGGTTACCGGGAGGCAACCCTCCCGAGCAACTTCTTTCATTAAAACGATGGAAGCTGTTTTTCCCACCAGGTTCATTCAAACTGATTCCAGAGCTGTTTGGTGGAGAGCTTCATTAATAATTACCACTATATTCTTATAGAAGTGTGATGGATAAAGACGGTGATGGGGATATTCTGTATTTATATTATTACCAACACATGAAAAGACAAACACACTTCTGAGGCCAAAGTCTGATTTATATTATTCCTTTGTTTTATTCATATGTATATATATATACATATATATATATATATATATATATATATATGTGTTTATATATATATGTTTATATATATATATGTTTATATATATATATATATATATATATATATATATGTATATGTATTTATATATGTTTATATATATACTGTATATATATATTTATTTATTAATGTATATATAATTACTTATATATTTATATACTGTATATATAAATTAAATAAATAATATATTTATATAGAGAGAGCGAAAGAGACATATACATAAATATATATATATATATATATATATAAAAATGTATGAAAATAAATATATATACAAATATATATATATATATATATATATATATATATTTGTATATATATATAAAAAAAAAATATATATATATATATATATATATATATATATATATATATATATATATATACATCCTCTACCTTTGTTCACATACTATTCCAACACATCAGTGAGTCACAAATGTGGCTCATTAATGTGTTGTAATTCTGATGTGTTATTGATTCTACATTCTGCTGCTTGAACATACAACAATACAAATAGCACGTACAAGTCCCAAACAAATGCACGATTTACTACATTTAAATAATATTTCTTATCTGTTTTTAAAGATGGATATCTTTGGGCTGTGGCTCCTTCATCATGTTGAGTCTCTCATCACGTCCACCGGGACGGAATCAAAGTTGAAAATACTCTTTTATTTTATTCCTATATGTGAGTCATTATATCAAAATACTTTTACATTGTGATTAGCATTGTTACGCTTATATAAAAAGACACCTCACATGACGAGGGGCCGCTAGTCATGTGAGGTGTTTGGAATGCAACGCAGCCGGCCAGAGAACATGTCTCAGGAGTAACTGGTGTGTGTGTGTGTGTGTGGGGTCTCATGAACAGTGCTGTTGAGTCGTCAGTACAGGATCAATTAATGAGACGCAGCAGCGTCACGGCGGAGGCCGGCCCCCGCGCTTCGGCCTCAGGTAGCTGGGGGGGGGGGGGGACACAGCGACCCCCTCCCACACACACATACACACACACAAGGCGCTCAACATTTCAGCAGGAAGTGGATCACAATAATCCCGCACGCATTCAATTCCTCGCCGCGGCGCCCCCTGATTTCCCCCGGGGGTTATTTTCCGACGCCGTAAACCTGTTATCATGGGGGGGGGGGGGGGGCAGCAGGGGGGGGCATGTCCAAAGATGAGAACATTTATTTTCTTCTGAGGGGAACACAAGAAGACGAGAGTTAAGCCGACCCTCTGACAGGCAGCGCCAACCCAGAGCGCTCACTTCCCTTAAATAACCCCAGTGTGTGTGTGTGTGTGTGTGTGTGTGTGTGTGTGTGTGTGTGTGTGTGTGTGTGTGTGTGTGTGTTGCGGCTCACATTCAAACATGCTTTTCTGCTCTCTGACAGTTATGTTAATCCAGTTGTTGTTGTTGTTGTTGTTATTGTTGTTGTGGTTGTTGTTGTGGCCTTTCTGGTTTGTGAGAAGAGGTTTGATTCTTCCTCTGGGGATCAGGTCCGACAGAGCCGGCTCGGACCCCCATGGACCCCCACAGACCTCCACAGACCCCCATGGACCCCCACAGACCCCCACAGACCCCCACAGTTTAATTCCTGTTAGCGCTCGTCGTAATGGATCAATGGAGTTACCATAGCGACTACGTTTCAACTTATTGACAACAATAACTTTCAGGCTACTCTCAAACTGTGGGGCGCGGCCCTCTAGTGAGGCGCCAAGGCATTACAGGTGGGGCGCGGCCCTCTAGTGGGGCGCCAAGGCATTACAGGTGGGGCTCGGCCCTCTAGTGGGGCGCCAAGGCATTACAGGTGGGGCGCGGCCCTCTAGTGGGGCACCAGGGTATTACAGGTGGGGCGCGGCCCTCTAGTGGGGCGCCAAGGCATTACAGGTGGGGCGCGGCCCTCTAGTGGGGCGCCAAGACATTACAGGTGGGGCGCGGCCCTCTAGTGGGGCGCCAAGGCATTACAGGTGGGGCGCGGCTCTCTAGTGGGGCACCAGGGTATTACAGGTGGGGCGCGGCCCTCTAGTGGGGCGCCAAGGCATTACAGGTGGGGCGCGGCCCTCTAGTGGGTGACCTTTGACCTCAGGAGCACGCCATCAGACTTCAACCTGCCGCTTCACTTTACCTTTCTTTTAGGCACGCTGGACTCGGGTGGACCGACGCTGGTTTTCGGCGTGACCTCCGTGTTTGATGTACACCCCCCCACCCCCTTTTTTTGCTATATGCATCAAAAGTTTGTTGCCTCCTCTGCACCTTTAGCCTCTCTGCACTCGGTAATAAAAGTGACTTATGTGATGAATAAGAAGAGGAGCATCTTGCCCCGGCGGAAGGAAAACACCGCCTGCACCCTCGAGGGAGCGGTAACTAACACCCCCCCCCCTCCCCCCGCGCTAAACACTACAATCAATCCACGTGCTGCTCAGTGCTTTTGGTACTTTGAGTCTGGCTCCCTGAATCCAACAGACACAGCGATATGAGTGTGTGTGTGTGTGTGTGTGTGTGTGTGTGTACGGTCGGCCCACATCAGCACAGCTCCCTTTATGCTAAGCTAGGCTAACCGGCTGCAGCCTAGTGTCCATAGGGAGGGAGTGGGGCTCGCTAATATATATATATATATATATATATATATATATATATATATATATATATATATATATATATCCACACTTTGAGTGTTTTCCAAGCCCCCGAATATCCATCAAAGAGCAGCTCAGCAAGAAGGGAAAACTAAAGAAAGTGTCAAATGCAATTAAAAATGAACGGAGCTCTAAATTATTCAGACGATGGAGCGTGACTTTGCTCTTTTTGCCTTCACGTCGTCTCAGGATCTGTTTTATTATTTGTGTTTCGTGGCGTGAGGGCATCGGGTCAGTACCGGCGGATACTTGAAACACTGGA
Source organism: Liparis tanakae (assembly GCA_036178185.1). NCBI lineage: Eukaryota > Metazoa > Chordata > Actinopteri > Perciformes > Liparidae > Liparis > Liparis tanakae. Next base: position 13,133,354 of record CM070089.1, on the reverse strand, counting down.
TCAGAAACACGGGATAACGTCTTGTTTTTAATGAGGTTTGCCACGCCGGCTCCTGATTGGTTGCTGCTGCTCGTTGGTGTGAAAGAGACGCAGTGACGTTGACGTGTGTTGAAAGTGATTCTGTTTTCTGTAGTTATAAAATGAAGGATTAAAAAGTCTAAAGGACTAAAAGTCTCCCCCCCCCCCCCCCCAGCGGCGCTCCCCGTCCCGACGGGGACCTGCGAGGTGGTGGCGCTGCACCGCTGCTGCAACCGGAACAAGATCGAGGAGCGCTCCCAGACCGTCAAGTGCTCCTGCTTCCCGGGCCAGGTGGCCGGAACCACCAGGGCGGCCCCGTCCTGCGTCGATGGTACGACCCGAACCCCACGGACGCCTCTCTCTCTCTCTTCTCTCTCTTTTTCTAACTTTCATTTTTTTTTATTCATTTAGATATATTAAAATAAAACAAAAACACAATGTCAGACAGAAACATATAAAACATAATATATAAATATATATATATATATATATATATATATATATATATATATAAATGTGTATATATATAAACATATATATATATATATATACAAATACACACAAATACACACATACACACATAAATAAATATTCACATATATTTATATATATAAAAATAAATATATTATATATATACAAATATACATACACACATTTAAATACATATTCACATATATATATGCATACACATACATATATATATATATATATATATATATATATATATATATATATATATATATCCGTATACATACACACACATATACATACATTCATATATACACATATATACACCTATACAAATACATATACACACATCCCTATACATACACACACAAACACACATATATATCCCTCATTGAAATACTTTAAAATTCAAGACGTCTTGCCTGCTGTTGGAGGACATAATAAATGTTTTATTGTTGTGACATTAAAACATTTATTTTGTTTTTAGGTAGAAAATCAACATCAACGAAGTGACCATATTTGGGTTCATGCCCATTTGTGTTAAAGAAAAGTGTAAATGCGGAAAAATACAATAACTCTGAAGGACACGAGCAGCTGAACAGAACGATGCGTTCGAGCTCCGCTCGGTAAAAAGTGTAACTGGGTCAGCGAGTGTTTCTAATGTTAACGCCATCGTGTCAAATGTAGTTTTTTGAGACTTTTCCACAGCGAGGACCCGCGCGCTCTGAGGCCCGGACGCCACTGTGGCGCCTTTTCTTTGGTCTGAAGGGTTCTAAACTCCGGACCCTGTGACCTATTCCGTGACATTTTAGTATTGACATTTTCTGCAAATTAGAGCTGCGAGCCACCGGCTTCCGTTGAAAGCTCCCGGGTGATCTCAGAGAGAGAGGGGAAAAGTTTGGCACTTAACCTTTTAATTATTCTTTGTTCTACAACCAGGGGATTACCTCTGGGCCCCGTGCAAGACGCTCTTTATAGAGGACAGAACCAACCTCCGGACATCTGACAACACCTGAATGTGGAGGATGTGAATGTGGAGGATTTGAATTGTCTCGATCTGCTAGAAAAAAAACTAAAAAGGCGAATAACGTCGTAAGGCAGACGTCCTGAGTGGTTGGTTTCAGCCTCGCTCCCTGAATGAAGCTTAACGAGAGACTCTCAGGGACCACGACTAGAGTATTCAGAATACAACTGAAACTTACACTATGGGTCAAAAGGTTTGGAACACTCCCCCATTTTTCCTGTTTTTATTAAAGATGTAAGCAGTTCAAGTGATTAACCAATGAATAACCAGTAATAATAGTATATATATATAATAATAATAATTATTATTATTATAATTATAATTATACATATAATAGAATAATAGTAATACAATAGTAAATTGCCATAATTATTTATATATATGAATACATTTATTTATACTGTAAATATAAATATATATATACATTTATTTTTATATATATATATATATGAATAAATGCACAAATATACAGGCATTTCAATGTATTTATTAATGACTGAGTTTTAAGTCTGTGTAATTTGAACTTATTAATAATAATACATACAATATATATAGCGTTTTTCATAGTACTCAAAGACGCTTTATTATAATAAAAGGTATTTGTGCATTTCCACCTGTAATACCACTGCGCCCCACTAGAGGGGTTTGAGAACCACCGGCTTAGCATAGCGGCTGGAAGCAGGTAGCTTAGCTGCCCGTGAATATCAAACACACAGACACTGAAGCGTGGAGCGTATTTAAAGTTTACTCGATGACATCACCAGCCGGTCGACGTGCAACAGGAGAAGTTAGCCGGAGCGCTCGAGTCCCCGCGACCTCTGCTGAAGAACTTCTAGAAGGTCACGCGTTGACAGGCGGGCCGAGATGCCGTGTTCCAGGATTCCACCGGTTGACCTTCACGGCACAATTACAACTCGCTCTGTGCTCCGGTTTGAAGCCGGCGGATCCCAGAAGTCCCGTGGAACCTCCGTTAGCTCCAACCGCGCACACGGAGGTGATTACGAATATCTTCGGTTAGTTTTTCCAACATAAAAAAAAAAACAAAGCTCCATTACTGCTCCCTGATGACAATGAGCTCACGGTATTTCCATCAGCTACAATCAAGGAAAATAACAAAGTACACACACACACACGCACACACACACACACACACACACACACACACACACACACACACACAGCACTCTTTGCGCTGCCCAGATGTTTTCGGACGTAAGCACCGTTAGCCGCTGCGGCCACGTCTGGCTATCAACGCTCACCATTTAATTTCACCAGAATCCTTTTGTGGTTTTTTTTTTTTAAGTAGCTGCTGTTACACAACCACCATCTGCTCGCGGTTGACCTGACGCACGCCCTCAAATGGATTCCCCCCCCCCCCCTCGCGTCATAAAGGACCCATCATCCTGCAACGTACCCCCCCCCACCCCCCCGGTGGACTGTGCTGCTGTGTGTTATCTCACGATAACGGTCTTCGTGAGGGGAGAACACAGATAACGACCTCTGTAATGTGCCACGTTTAAACGGCGTCCCGTCCGATCGCCCTAATGCGCTCCTTGATGGAGGAAACTCACTTTGCAGCTAAGAGGTTGTTCCCCCCCCCCTCTGATAGGGTTGTTCCTCTATTTTCCAGTTCCCATCTCGGAGGCTCTCGACGGAGTTCGCTCCAGTACTCAAAATAGATTAAGCGAGCGCGTTGCCACTCAGTCAGAAATCTTGCATCATTTACCTGAGACAGCTGTCAGAATGTGTCAACGACCCGCGACGGGGGTATTCCAGGAGACGCTCCGGGCTCGCGATACGACAGATGTGAGCCGGAGATACGAACGAAACACGAGCCAGAATAACAATAACAAAAATCATCTATGTTACATTTGGTATGGCAGGATACAGTTTGAGCATTTGAGATCATAAGGACGGAGGGTCAGAGGTCAGCAGGTCCGTCTTCCAATCGGGGAGTTGGCGGTTCAATCCCCGCCCTAGTTGAGGTGCCCTTGAGCACGACGGGTAACCCTGGAGCTGCGTCTTACGGGTGTCAAACACGAGACCCGCGGGCCAAATCCGGCCCGCCGCGTTTTTTATGTGGCCCCCTGACGGCTTGAAAGAAATTTAAGAAAAATATCCTGTGCTTTTATTTTGAAGGTTTCAAATTAAATAGATTTATGTTGTAATATTAGAGACATTCTCTTACGTACAATATTTCTAGACTCAAATAAACAATAAGCGAGTTATGTAACAACATGTTGGAGGAGTTTACAAAGCGTTTCCAGAAATGTCCGTTAGCTAACATCCAATATCTGACTATCTGATTCATTTTCTCACAATCGAAATGTGTATTTAATAAAATAACTTGAGTCACAGAGCACCAAAGACCCTCCTGACCCTCCCCCCTCCTCTCTGACCCCTCCGTGTCCTCCACCAGCCTCCATCGTGGAGCAGAAGTGGTGGTGTCAGATGCACCCGTGCCTCGACGGAGAGGAATGCAAAGTCCTCCCGGACCTGAAGGGCTGGAGCTGCGCGACGGGGAACAAGATCAAAACCACCAAGGTGAGTTTTAAAGATTCAAACCTGTGGCGTCTGACCTCCACTCGCTTCCAAGCGCCTCAAAGTCAACCGGTTGTCGGCCCCGACGTCGGCGCTCGCCGCTCGCCGCTCGGAGCCTCCAATCAATGGCTGCCGTGTCTCCTTAGCACTTCCAGCCACTCTGAGCACCCAAACTGCCCAATTAGTCGCTCCAATTACCTGCTTTTACCGTGGTAACACGATGCCCGGAGCCTCCACCGCGTTATGGCGACCCGGAGCCTTCGCCTCTCCATGTGCTTAATTATTTAAACTGCCCGCACCACACCTGCCTGGAGCCGGGCGCCGGCAGCCCGGGGCGATCGATCCGGAGACCTGTCGGGACCTCAAAACGGGATATATGTTTTCTATTAGCGGTCCAAGGTTTCCGAGACGAGCCCGCACGTCTTATCGTCCGAAAATGGATTTTTCTTTCCTTCTTTGTGGTGACGGTCAGATCCTGATCAGAACGTCTCTGTGTTGTTCTTGTCTTCTTTTACATGAGGAGATTTCGGCGGACAAAGAGCAGCTTTGGTAACGCGAGACGCTCCGCAGCCGAGTCCAGGTAATAAAGAGGATATTTTATACGCGAGGGTTTTTTACGAGGGTTCTTCTTTCTCCTTATTGCGGTGCTAACTTCCCCCAAATGGAAGAAAGAATACAAAGAGACGCTCAGCGGGGATCATTAATGTGTCTCGTTTTAAACTCCGGCTGCACAGGAGAGAACCACCATCATCACTTAGTGAGCGGCGTCGCGTCGCATGAGGACAGATGGAGGACAGATGGAGGAGAGATGGAGGACAAATGGAGGAGAGATGGAGGAGAGATGGAGGAGAGATGGAGGACAAATGGAGGAGAGATGGAGGAGAGACGGAGGACAGATGGAGGACAGATGGAGGACAGATGGAGGACAGATGGAGGAGAGATGGAGGACAAATGGAGGAGAGATGGAGGAGAGATGGAGGACAGATGGAGGACAGACGGAGGAGAGATGGAGGACAGATGGAGGACAGATGGAGGACAGATGGAGGAGAGATGGAGGAGAGATGGAGGGGAGATGGAGAGGAGATGGAGAGGAGATGGAGGAGAGATGGAGGAGAGATCTCGCCGCGTCTCTTTGAGCGATGACATGAGCAAAAGCCCCCCCCCCCCCCCCCGGCCTTCAACAATCACAATTTCCGCTTCTCAAAACTCGTAAAAGAATTTGGCCGAAAGGCGGCGAGTCCTCCGTTTGCTCTCGCCCGGGACACGCTGCCCGTAGCGCCGCATACAGTGTCCAACGCCACGCGGACCCCCCCCCCTCTCCGATAGTTACGGCACGACACATATCGCAGAGAGGGACGCCGAGCCAATCACACGCCGGAATCACACAAACACGAGCCGGCGCACCTGCTGAGTTCAATCCCTGAGCCAACTGGACGGACATGAATCCTCCGCCAGTTGAATTATCACTTTGTCAGCCTCCATCACACCATCACCACACCCCGCCGGAGCCGTCCTCTCCGCCTCTCCCCCTCTCCCCCTCTCCCCCTCTGCAGTATTTTTAGCATTGTTTCAGTCACTCAAACACTGTTAATGCTCCCCCGCCACCACCCCGCCTCGTGACACCGTGAAGCTCCGTGTCTGAAGACGTCTCCTCTGACGGGAAGCGGCCGCTGAGCTCTTTTGTCTTTTCTGTGTGGAATTATTCTCAAATTAGCAGCGCAGTAACAGCTGAGATGTAAATGAGTCCGTAAAGGGAAGGAAGTGTTTCAGGCCGAGCAGAGGCGACAACCTCCACTCACGGAATCCCTCCAAAAAACTTGAATACAGATGTAACTTTTTTTTTTGAATGTTGATGTTGTCTTGGATTCAAGATTCTTTAGCATTTTTCTGCACAGTCGGAGGATATATATATATATATACACACACACGCAACACTGCGCCACAGCTTTGGCGTGTTCTTCGCCATGCGACCCACTTTGCGAATTAATCTCGCAGCTGTCGGCCTCCCATCAAAAGTTTTCGCCGCCGAGTCGAGTCCGTCAAACCCCACGTGGTGGCGGCGGCGGCGGGAATCGATTGCGGACGTCGTTATGAAGGTTGTTATGTTATGTTCCTCGAGAGTCTTTTCCCCCAGAATGTACTTTTGGAGGAGCTGCCAGTCAGCCACCGGGCCTCATGACAGGCAATTTACTCTCAAGGAGAATGGAGGTCTTCAGACTACCTGACAGCCTCCAACTCGGGGGGGAGAGAGAGAGAACCTCGGCGTGGAGCATCGCTCACTGCGCTGTACGAGTCGTGGAAAACATGCTCATCACTTTCCAGTCCGTCAAGATGATGGGTTTATTTGCCTGCTAGCATCAATGGTGATGTATCTGCTATGAAGCGAACACACGAGACAAGTCGGTAGGAATGTTGTGCTAAACACACGGCTGTGCGACTATGGGAAAAAAAAAAAATCCTAATCACAATTATTTGGATCAATATTTGACTTCACGACCATTCAACACGATTACTTATCGACTTTGTAAACGTAACGCATTCCGTGTCCAGACCGTTCCCCCGTAAGCATTGAGGACGCTCTCCTCCATCGGAGGACGGTCGGAAACCCGTCTCCAATCCACTGGGAAAGAGGGCGGGGCTTAAGGCCACGCCTCCAGGAAGTGGCGCAGTTACAGTAAAGTAAAAATGTAAAAAGATTCAGGTGGCATTATTGACGCTTTTCAGAGTCATGTAATCGTGGCTCATAATTTTCCAACTCTCCATGCTGGGTTGAGGAATTTAATTTTATTTTTAAATGTCGATTAAATTACACAATTATAAAAGCCTTATTAATTGAGAAAACAGAGTGAAATAAGGTATTTTTCTTGTCTGTATGTTTTTTGTGTCCTCCTATTGTATTTGATATATTGCTTTATGGACGTGCAAATCTAAAATAAAAGAAATATATATATATATAGCTCACACTAGCCACCTTCACCTCTGACCTTTCCAAGCCGACTTAAAGTCAGGCCCGACACACTGCCGTGGAGGAAATGCACCCCCGAGTGGATCCTCCATTTATAGACCAAACCTCACTGCTACATGGACTGTAATAGCACCGTAGTGATTTCATCTGGGTTATCTTGTTTCCATAACCCTCGGGAGCCGTCAAATAAGGATAGAAAATAAAACTCGATCAATCTCTCGGCCCTCGATGAGCCCTTTTGATGTCCGTGACCTCATCCGGGGCTCATACATACGATGAACTATTGCTGAGCCTCTGCAACAAAAAAACTCGAGATTTAAACACTTTCATCCAACTCTTTTGCAGTACACAGCCTCTGAAGGCACTTTTTTTAAAGACCTTTAGCTAAAGTCTTCCTCTGAAGATAATGAGCTTTCTCACATTTGAAATAAACCAACCGAGGTTGAATAATCCATCTGATTTCGCGGCTGCATTGCCAACATCGTTGACATGTCAATCGCCGTAGGCGGGAGGCTCACGTCATCTCACTTGAATTCTTCTGTTGACTAAGTTGTTGTTTCTATTACTGTACATCATGCTTGTTTAAAATCCTTTCTGCTCAGCTCCATGGTGTTATATATATCACTCGGATGAAAATGACATTAAAGTATTCAGCGTTGCGTGAGGACGTGACTTACTTAGTTTGAGTTGTGATGCCGGCGCTGAGTTGGTTTTAACTCTCTTTCTTTCTTCCACAGGCGAGCCAACACTTCCGGCCTTTGGCAGATCATCACAAGAGACGTAATTCAAAGGACCTTTCTGTAAATAGAGACTCTGGACAGCAATTAATCTTTGGGAAAACTCTTCTTGGACTCTATGGACATCAAGCACTGATCACTCAGCACTTCTTTTGGAAGGACTCCAGACGGTCAGCCTTACCGGAAAACGGGATTTATTCTCCGACATTTTACGGCTTGTAGTGGAACACAACGGTGAACTTTGCCTGTGTGTTCATATCTAGAGTAACGTGTGCGTGACAGGGGAAGTCAGGCGTGGACCAGTGCAGCAGGTCAGTTTGTTGTAAGCATCGCAAAATACTCAATACGAAATGTGATATTTTTTGGTTTGTTTCATCGGTCAATTGTGGCTTTCTCCTATAGCGATGTGTAGTTTTGAGGGTTCGAACTTCGATGAAAATAAGTGGCAGTGCTGCGGACATTCAGGGTGACTTTCAAAGAAATACACAACCACATTTATCATTATCGTTAATGCAGAGTGGCGCAAAATAAACCCAATTAAATTTGAAACCCTCCAACATTATGAGACCCGCTGAACTGACCCGGCACCATGACACGGTAACCGCTGAACTGAGCTAGCACCGTGACACGGTAACCGCTGAACTGAGCCAGCACCGTGACTCGGTAACCGCTGATCGGAACCTAGCGGAGAGCCGGAGAACCTGTCGTGGTTTATCTTTCCTTTGAAAATCACTCTTCTTGCCATTTCCCGCCACTTCTGCCAGAATTTAGAATTTAGACAACAGCAGTGACGACAACAACGACCCCCGAAGCGTTTTTTTCCCCCCCGACTCGTCGCTCGAGTACTGGCTGGTCACCTTTCAGTAGGTATCGCTGACACTTCCTTTATCTGTGCAAGTGATGACATCAGTAATAAACTATGGTTGTGTAACTAAAGCCTTGCGTCTTTTTTGCAGAATGCTAACAATACTATGATTTAGCCAGATTATCTGTCTACCGTTAGTTTGTTTTTAGCTTGTGGCGTGACTTTAAGGGGGTTGTTCCAGGTGATCCCACGACATAACCAAAGGGATCTCGTCCACAAGCTACAAGAACAAGAGTTGACTTCTCCCCTTCTTGTACACAGCGTTATATATGAAATATATACTGTGGCAGCTGTGGGCATCTCAGGAGCTGGCTGAATCGGCCAGCTGCTGAGGCCAATTAGAGACCCCACCCCCAAACACCTCCACAGCTGCCACATACAATATGAACACACCAGACACAATATTCTTTTTTTGTGATTCAGCCAGAGTGACACTTCATCTGGATGCTATTACCTCCGATGTGCACAGGAAATACACGTCCAGAAATATGCTGAGAAGTCGTAGACAAATCTTTCAGTATCAAAGTCATCCAGGGAAATGCATCTGTACAGAGACACTTCTAATGTTGGCATACTTTGGATGTACCATAATGATAAAATATAGGGCATTTTTTTTGTTTTTTAGTCTCCCATAAATAAAAATATGCTTCTTGACAATATTTCACATACAAATGTCCCAAAATTACACATTATTCTGTTGTCAGGATGAAAGCTTCTTAAATGTTTTTTAGCCGAGGACCCCAGTGAGAAATTAGCTTCCTCTTGCTTTTGGGAAATGGGGCTTATTAAAAAATTTCATATCCTCGCCATAAAGGGACCGCCCAGCAACAAGCCTGTGAGTCAATTTGCATCTCAACCCACAGCTTAAGAAGCTCTGCTCCACATTACTGTTGAGGATTTTTCCATGCTTCTTCTTTTTTCCGCGTTGCTTTGCTGACACCATTTATAAATGCCTCTCTTTCGGGAAATCACATGAAAAGAAGGAGAAAAAAAAAAGAAGAAAAAAGTTTCCACACTGGAGGAAACCGCCTGACTGACACCGATGAAGGAGGATTTGGAAAAAAGAGGCTCGACTCCAGTTCCTTCAGGTTTTAGGCGACCCTCGTGTTCCTCTCGGTCAACGCGGCGCTCGTCTTTCGGCCGGCGAACGCACTCGACCTGAACGCCTCTGGTTTCCCGTGTGAGCGTGCGGCGCCTCGAGCGACGTCTTCTCGTTGGGGTTTCATTCTTTCCGACTTCAAACATCCGGCTTTCATGTTTTTGTTCGGCGAAGGCGTCCTTTGGCAACAACTACAGAGGAAGAGGAAGAAAAGCGACAAACGTTCTCCACCAATGAGGAAACGCAGAAGAAGAGCCGTGACTCCCTGCTGGCCTCGGAGCGTCCAAACCGTCGGACAGTTCTGGGGTCAGAGCCAGAAGCCTGGAGTCACTACAGAGGAAGAGGAGGAGGAGGAGGAGGAAGAGGAGGAGGAGGAGGAGGAGGAGGAGGAGGAGGGGGCATCACTGTGATTTCTATTTCTGCTTTTCCTCCTTCTTTTTCTTCTTCTTCTTCTTCTTCTTCTTCTTCTTCTTCTTCTTCTTCTCCTACTCCTCCTTTTATTCTTCTACTTCTTCTCCTTCCTATTCTTATTTTTCTCCACCTCCTCCTTCTTCTTCTTATTTGCTTCTTCTTCTCCTACTCCTCCTTTTATTCTTCTACTTCTTCTTCTTCTCTTCTTCTGCTCCTCCTTCTCCTATGAATGTTCTTCTTCTACTCATTTTCTTCTTCTTCTCCTACTCCTTTTATTCTTCTACTTCTTCTTCTTCTCCATCTTCTCCTCCTCCTTCTACTCATTTTCTTATTCTACTTCCTCCTCCTCCTTCTTTGCTTCAGTCATTACAAGAGCCCACATCAAAGTGAACCTCCTCCTCTCACCGTGTGTTCTATGGTTTCATAATCTAATGACTTTTGTTTTAGTAATCACGCTCTCCACCAGGGGGACACAGCTCATTGATTCTTTGGGAGGAAAAAAAAATAAAAAATCCCTCCGTTTTCTGTTTTTACAGAATAAAAAAGATTCACATGACGGGAAGTCTTCACGGAACCTTCCAGGCCGGAGGACGTCGGGATGAACCGTGGAGAACGTCTCTTTGCAAGAGGAAACGACTTTCACGATGTTTAGACCCGTCTGTACCGCCCGTCTGACATTCCGATGATACGATACGCAAGCTAACGAATACAGGGCTATTATTTCGTGGATGCGCATAAGCCTCCAGAAGTATGAAACCCTCGGGCGCAGTCGTCATCGAATGACGCCATCGAACGACGAATGACACACCGGCTGGAGAGTGGAGGTATTTGTGTATTTCTGGAGGTATTTGTGTGTTTCTGGAGGTATTTATGTGTTTCTGTAGGAAGGATAGTAAAGAGAGCATCGACTCTCAGTAGCCTCCTCGCCGCTGTGTGCTGAAATCCTTTTAAGCCGACCCTGGGAACGCCGGTCGGAAAAACCTCCGTCTCCTCCAGTCGTGACGGGAATGCAAACAAACGGCGGCTTACGGAAAGTCTTCAACGCCGTCTACCCGCCGAACCGTATTTGCTGTTATCTCACAATAAAAGGAATCGACACAACAAGGTCACTGTCATTTTGTACTCGATAAACACCCGTCACCAAGGATGACGGGCGGTGTGACACATTCGGTCAGCGAGTTGAAGGTGGACACAAAGTCGTTGAGAGATAACTGGATTGGTGGCGTCCGCCCGTAGTGGGCGGAGCCTCAGCTACAGCGTCTTCGGCTCTGGCTGTTATCACGCCGAACCCACTTCGTTGAGTAAATTTGGTTCGTTTGAATTGGAGTTTGCAGACCAATCAACCTTTTAAAGGTGCGTCTGGCTCCTCCCCCCAAGAGGAACTAGTTAGTGTTTTTTTTGGACAGTGGATAAGTGTGATTTTAGTTTATTTTGAAAGGCTGAACTACTGATGAGTCCATCGGCCGATTGCGAAATCTTTTCAGCCATTTAAGGCCACATGAGCACATCAGAGGTTCTTTCTCTGATTCACAGGTACAAATCTTAAATCGGGTCAACAGGCAAACAGGGTCGTAACAGGCAGATCAGAATGAATATTTTGAATATACTAGAGAGTTTGACAATGACACACAAGACAATCTGGTAGAGGACGAGTGGAAGTGAGGGAGCTGAAGAGTGAGGGACTAACGAAGTGATGGTCAACAGGTGAGAAGGTGAGGACCAGGTGAAGGGAATGAAGGACTAACGAGGTGATCAGAGGCAGGTGAGATGGGCGTGAGGACCAGGTGAAGGGAATGAGACAATCAGGTGAGGAGGACGCAGGATCTGGAATGACAGGAGAGTTCGTGACACAAAGGGGCTTCATGCAGCCCCGCCTCTATTATTCATCTTATCGTCAAGCTGCAGCCTCATAACACTCATAACGCGTGTGTCATCACTTATCAATCAAAGAACACAAATATACACATTGAAGTCCGTTCTCAGAGTTTGAATCCCCTCCCGGTGACGCGAGATGATCATCCGTCATCCGTCACGATGAACGTCTTCTTGTCTTCTCGTCTCCGCAGAACATCGCCACACTTTGTATTCGAGTCGTGCAAAAAAAAAAAAAACATGATATGAATGTCTGCTTTCACCGTGTTCTCCTAATTAGAAAAATAAATTATTATATTATATTGCATATTTGGTAATGCATTTTTAATACATCCAATACATCATCCGTCTGGCAGACCGGCGCTCCGTCATTAGTGCGCCCACTTTGAGCGTCGTAACGACTCCTGACAGGTGCGGCGCTTCACGAGGGCGTCAACGGGATCTACACTCGACTTCAAACTCATAACTTTAAACTTTTATTTGTGATTCATTTAATTTAATTGATGATTTTGTTATTCTCGGTTTCCATTGTTGGTGTCAGGCACATACAGGGTTGTGGTTTCCAGGACTTCAAACCAAATTTACATGAGCAAACATTATGTGAAATCTCGGCGTATAAACCTTAAATAACACAAATGAAAGACACAATAGTTTGATTAAAGAAATACATATTGATATAAATGTTTATTCTTTTAAACAAACTTTGTAAATGAACATATACACTTTTACAGGCCTGGAAATAACCTGTTTTCTAATTTGATGACTTTCACAGGTTTTCCATGGAGGTACGAACCCTGACACATTACCATTTATGCACTGCTTTTCCCAGAATGCACCTGTTAAAGTCACCTCATGTAGAGTAGACTGAAGACGTTCCCCTTGATAGTCTTACCTGACGTCTAGGATACACTGAGCACCTCTCTCCTCTCCTCTCTCCTTATGGACGTTTAGGATACACTGAGCACCTCTCTCCTCTCCTCTCTCCTTATGGACGTTTAGGATACACTGAGCTCCTCGCTCCTCTCCTCTCTCCTTATGGACGTTTAGGATACACTGAGCTCCTCTCTCCTCTCCTCTCCTCTCTCCTTATGGACGTTTAGGATACACTGAGCACCTCTCTCCTCTCCTCTCTCCTTATGGATGTTTAGGATACACTGAGCTCCTATCTGCTTTCCTCTCTCCTTATGGACGTATAGGATACACTGAGCTCCTCTCTCCTCTCCTCTCTCCTTATGGATGAATTTCCATCTCTGGGTTTAGCTATGATGTCATTCTTCAAAATGAAAACAGTGTTTTCCGAACAGGAATGGGAAACAAAACCAAACTACATACCTTTAAATGAGTCTGTGTCATGTTCTGGATGCCGGTGAAGTCTTACTGCAGCTGTGCAAATAAAACATTTTCAACTTCATGATGAATTGAAGGCATGTTGCTCTATTTAATCAACAGGTGCTGTAGTTTCCCCCCCGAGCGATGTAATTGCCCCACGACGTGTTCCCCATGCGGATGATCTTCATTCAGACCGCATTGGTCACGCTCCATAACCCCCCCCCCTATTGTAGGTGCTACCGTGATGCATCACAGTCGTAACCCATTAATGTTACGGGGGGCGGGGGGGGCGATCTCGCTATATTTAGTTATCGGATATTTGATGAGGAATAAGATCCCCGAGCGCGCCGGCCGATGCCCACGTCACCGACGCCGCATCCGCTGCTCCTCGGGCGAACGAACAAACAGAGACGTCTCTCATTAGCGGCGAGATGGATCGGGCCGGGGATCGGTCCCCCGAGCGGCGAGAAACATCCCTCCTCCTCGCAGGCTGGGATTACATGTGAGGAAGACGAGAGGAAGCCGCGTGTCGTCCCTCCAACACTTCCTCTCTGTGTCAGAGGGAGTCCAACCGGCCCGGATGGAGCCACGGCACGGTTTATTGGTGTTATTCGCTTCTAGAGGAGGCGGGGCTTATCTCTGTTGTTTTACTCCGTGGAAACAGTTATCATCTCTCGGGCTGCAATTAACGATTATTTTAAGAATTAATTTAATCTGTTGATTAATTAATCGGATGAATTATTCATTTCCAACCCTTTATTCAAAAACGTTAACAGAGATAAGCCCCACCCCCTCACCGACGTAATGTGCCTCGGTGAGGGGGCGGGGCTTATCTCTGTATCTCAGTTATCATCTCATTCATCCGCCATGAAGATCTAACCACTCGTTCTGCTTCATACGTGTTGAGGACGTCCCACACACGTCTGAACGTCCAACGCCCTCGTGTTGGGGTTCATAACATTATTACGTGTGAGAGGCTGTGAGCTATGAATAGAGATGGGACGCCACTTTACGCCGACATAAGACGTCATCACGGAAACGTCTAAACACGTTAAATCGTACAGCTCTGGGTTTGGGACTTCTGACTTTGTTGTTTTTTCCACTTTCTCCCCGACCGAGGAACTGAAGGGACGGACTGTCTGATGGGATCGTCTCCTGGGCTCCGAGCTTAAGAGAGGGAGTGTGTTGGGGCCTCTCCAGGGGGCCTCGGGGTACCGGGCGAGACTAACGGTCAAACCAGACAACGAGCGTTAAACAGGGTTCTTACGGTCATGGAAAACCTGGAAAAGTCATGGAATTTTAAAATGGTCATTTCCAGGCCTGGAAAAGTCATGGAAAAAACTTAAATCACAAAAGTTTTGGAAAAGTCATGGAAATTTGTTATATTCACTTGCTCATTTACGCAGAGTTTGAAATAATGGATATGTTTTAGAAAGAAAGACTTAAAATATAAGCCGGCATACGCTCTCATACTTTTTCTTTTTTTTTCGCGTTGCAAGTGAACGCACCGTAACTGGAAAGTTCGATGGCACTAGCTCAGGAAGCAAATGTTTATTCTTTAAATAAAATATTGTCTCTTATTCATTTGTTTGATTAAATGGATACCGTATGCTTTGTTTAACTACTAAATGTTCTCACTTTTTCATGTATAAATCGAAATTTCAGTTTGGTCATGGAAATTTGGTTTTAAGTCATGGAAAAGTCATGGAAATCCATCGGTCAACATGTATAAGAACCCTGGTTAAAATGCTGAGATGTTCTGCAGAGTTGAGGAGAACCGGAGTCTTCACATAGAAATATTGATCCGGCAAGCTTTGAGTAGCCACGTTAAAGTAAACAACAAAATCCCCCGTTGCGTTGCAGCAGAAACAGCATACAACCAGAAAAAAAGACATTCTATTATTTTATTTAACCCGTGTTTATCCGCCGTGGTGGAAACCGTTGTTGGCGGCAGAGAAGCGGACGCATCCGAGAAAGTTGTGAACAAAACAACACAATCAAAAAGCTTCAAAGTCCTGCAGCGTTGCTGTGTGATAGAGGCGGATCTCTGCCGCCCGCCTCTACTCTAATCACCACCGAGCTTCTTGAGCCTCGGAGCGCCGGCGGCTCCCGACGCCATCTGCGGCTTCGGGCCCCGGCGCTTCCTGTCGGGACGGGAAGGACAGGAAGGACAGGAGGTTTGGATCATTGGGAGTTCAGCGCTTTGAAGTGAGCTGGTGACGACGTGATGAACCGCTCACTTAATACATGGATGTTGAAGTTACCGCAACGAGCGAGTAACTTCCCGAAGCAACCCGGGAGCTCGCTGCAGATTCATAACCACGGTCCTGAATCAGAACAACTAACTTTGCTTATCATGATGATTCAATTCAATTCAATTTATTTGCATAGCCCAATTTCACAAATTTGCCTCCTAGTGCTTTACAATCTGTACACATAGACATCCCTGATCTTTGACCTTTGACCTCACATCGGATCAGGAAAAACTCCCAAACAACCCTTCAGTGGGGAAAAAAGGGAAGAACCCTTCAGGAGAGAACAGAGGAGGATCCTCTCCAGGATGATGAGACCATGACGGATTACTTTCTTTGAGTCCGCATATTGACACTCGCTTATAGAACTCTTCTGATGAACTTTCACTTTCTTACCGCAAAACATCAGCATCAGTTAAAAAAAAAAGTGTCGTAAAAATGATATAGGATTTCAGCATTTCTATTTAGCAAAACTTAGTGAGTCTATATTAAATTGCAGACATAGGTTTTTAAGGCAGGATTAACAAATGTGCAACAAAGTTATTAGCTGATTGCTAACGTACGCCAGCAGATCTGTGGGGCTGGTTTGAGCTGAATGCTAACAGCAGCATGCTAACAATCATCATAACACGTTGGCGTCCGTGAGGAAGAGGGGGATGTCCTGTGAGAGAGAGAGAGAGAGAGAGAGGCCATTAAAGTAGCAGCCGATGTTCACATGAGCCGGGCGCCTCTCATAAATCCCAGGGCTTCCTTCACATGCTCATGAATAGACGGTGAACAAAGGGGGGGGGGGGGGGGGGTATCTACTGTCGCATGTTAAATGGAGCGGCAGAGGACGTAGTCATTAGTGACCCTGTCACCCGACTCCCCCAACACTCCTAATGAGGCGCCGCCGCGTCGTAACGGTGTCGTAACGGTGTCGTAACGGCAAACATGTTTTCACCGCACGTCTCCAGATAAATGGAGTCTGACTCATGGAAGTTACGTGAACACGAGAGTCGGGTTTATGTCTCAAAATGTACAATCTGAAATAAAGAGACATTTGCTTTTAGTCTTAATGAGGAGAATCAGTTTGTTTGTGCCGGTTGTATCTTTATACCGGCTTTGAAACAGAGAGGTAATTAAAATATCTTGACACGAGGCGTTAAGACGCGAAACACGAGAGGAAAAAGTTTACGAGGAAAATGAAGACATGGGGTCCAAATATACCGGACGGAAGGGTGTCCGGATCGATCTTTTCCGAAGAGAAGGTCAGACTGGCCACCTCACTTACGAGGTAGATAACCATCTCAGAGAACAGGAGCGTGAGAGAAGAAACACAGAGGAAATGAAAGGCCAGCACACCAACTCATCGGCCCCACCACCACCACCCACCTGTATGTGGAGCGAGACGCCGGAATAATGAGTCGGACCTCACGGCCGCTCTGGATTCTGCTGCAGCCGATAATAAGGGTCCAGAACGGGCATCTTCCTCTTAAAGGTGTACACAAGTCATCACACAACTATGTGGTATGTATAGAGATATTGCGTAATGTCCATCCTATAGCTACTGGTTATTATCAGGTTTCTTTGACGGAGGTGTGTGCTCCTGTGTGAGGGGTTATGATGACTTGAGTCTTAGTCTTAGTTTTTATTCATGCTGTGAAAAATAATAATATTTTTCTATCTTTTCTTTTTGTTTTTCCTATTGTCTGTCTCTGTTTCATGTTGTGTTGTCTGAAACGTTGTGCGACGTGCTGCTGCTGCTGTCTCCAGGACGCTCTTGTAAAGGACATTTTTTATCTCAATGAGGTGTAAATCAATTTAAAATTAATACATTTAAATTGAATTGCTGGCACACAGCACAAATTAAAAAAAAAAAATCTGAATGAAAAACACTTTTTTAGAGGAAAAATATGAAGGAACGATGAAGCTGGCTGTTTTAAATTTTAGTTCAACTTGTGATGATCTGCAACGTTCACGAATTACGTGAAGCGGAAAATAAATTAGAGATTTTTTAGACGAGATTTGTAATTTTTTCTTCCTTTTTTTATGTTTTTACATTTTTTATTCGAGTTGTGTTTAAACTAGAGCATGAACGAGGAGATGAGATATTATTAAATCCCCAATTTGTGTGTAATTTTTTCAACTCTGATCGTTTATCGCAACTCGTCGCCAATTTTTTGAGCCGCTGAAAAATCACGTCAATCGCCACAACTCGCGTGAGTACACTGACTTTGCTTCTGGGATCTACTCCCAACTCTTTTAGAGCGAACGCCGCATCATAGAGGACGTCGGCCTTCTGCCGCCTCAACCGTGGCATCGCCCTCTGTTCCGCCTCTGTGCACCCCCCCCCCCCCCCTCGGCAGAAACTGCGTCCAAATAGAGTTGTAGAAACACGAGAATCCGGGGCTTAAAGAACAAAAGGAAGAGGCCGAGTTCAGAGAGAGACGCAGCGAGTCGGCGAGATTAGAGCCGTCAATCCGCCACGTCTTCGGCAGCGAGCGCGGCCTCCTCGTGGGATCGACCGCAAAGTTGCTATAGGAGGCGAAGGAACTTTTTCTTGCCCGCCGCCGCACTCCCCCCCCCCCGGGTTTAGTGGGTGGGGCGCCCGACGAACTTTCCCTGAACCCTCGCCCGGCTTTGCGTCTCCTCCTTTCATCCGGGGTCGGCGTCAGCGGAGGGTTTATCTCGCTAAGAGGCCCCCGAGATGAAACACCCAGGGCCTCGGCTTCCGGCGCCGCTCTTCTACCCCGGCACACCTCAAGAGGGAAACTTATTTCTCTTTGTGCTAAAATACGAGCAATTTAGCCGCGTGACGGGGTTTTTAACCCCACAGCGCAGGGGTCAAACACAAGGCCCGCGGGCCAAGTCCGGCCCGCCACATCATTTCATTTGGCCCTTGACAACTTGAAAAACATATTATATATATGTAGATAAGAAAAACATCCTGTGGTTTTATTTTGAAAGTTTCAAATGAAATGGATTTATGTTATAATATTAGAGAATATTTCTTATGTACAATACATCTACACTCGAATAAACAATAATCAAATGCAAAGAGAGTTATTTAACAACATGTTTGAGTAGTTTATAGGTTTATTTGTTGAGTTACGACCTTTGAGGGCGGCCGCGATGCCGACGTGGCCCCCGGCGAACATGAGTTTGACCCCCCGCCCCGTGGTCTCCACCCGATTAATGAACTCATCACTGGAAAAAATCCCACAAAGCGTGAAATTGCAGGCGACCAAATGGATTGCGAGGAAAGGAAACCTCGGAAAATATCTAATCACGCATTTTATTCTTCATAATTGAATGTGTAAAAATAAGAAAAGCCGCAGCGAGGGAACAGAGAGAGGAACTCTATTGTGATTCCTACGGCAGCCGTCTCACCGGGAGGAAAACCTCCCAGCGCGGCGTGTTTGGATCAGTCGGATAACGACGCCGTCAGGGAAACAAAGACGCCGACAAGCTCACAAAAGACACATTCCTTCGCTTCTGATTCGCCACCAGACGGTTATTAAAACGACTCGCTTCCACCGAGACGCCCGTGTTTTGTCACTCGGTAACCGTCGCAAGGCTTGTTTTTTGATCCGCAAATTTCCTCCAGGAGTCGCCCAGATAATGAAGTCGTCGCGTTGGTGGGAAGCACAATGGCAGCACCGATGTCTTTGCTTTATCCGTCTGCCATTTAAATTTAAGCCACGGATGAACATATAAACCTATAAACTACTCAAACATGTCATTAAATAACTGTCTTTGCATTTGATTATTGTTTAGAAATATTGTACATAAGAAATGTTCTCTATTGCTAGCAAGTGAATGTTAGCCATTCGCTTGCTAGCATTCTGTAGTTATGCTCAGCGTTAGCTGTAATTGCCACAACCGCTACCGTCGCTACTGAAATATATGGTAAAATCTCAGAAGTGACGAGCTCAGTCCATCATTTTGGACTAAATGGTAAACATGTAAATAATTCTGATTTTTAACTGAAATTGTTCAGGGGAGAAAGAATTATAGGATGCCAAAAGGAATTAGAAAAAGTAGAGCAGAGAAATACAGAAAAATAATGAGGGATGACCAAGTGAAATACCAAGAATATTTAAGGAAGGAAAAAGAAAGAAAGGAAGTTTAAATGTATCGGTATATTTATCCTAATGGGAGAAAATCATGGAGGAAAAGACAGTAAAAGGAAAGGTTGTTGGTCCAAAGACAGCGAGGTAGAGACCTTCTCCAGGGCTAGCGAGGCTGATCAGACAGCAAAGCACAGGCCTGCAGACTGGAAGATGAGAAGGGCAAACATCTCTAACTACAGAAAATTACAGACGCTAGAGCAGAAGGTCAAAGACATGCACCGGAGGGAAGCAACATTTAAAAAAGATGTCCGAGGTTAAGGTTGAGGTTGACATCAGACAAGTCAAATGTTTCCCCAAGAACGAAAACTTGTAAGGCTGTACAGAGGCACAGAGGTCCTGCTCATATGAGAAAGACCCTTATTTATCACAAAATGTAGTCAGCTATAAAGAGAAAGATGCATTCAGAAGAGCTGTCTCCGACAGGTTGTTCAGAAAATACAAACTTGTACATTTGCTCAGAAAAACCGGAGGTACAGTATCTCTCAAAGTCCACAACAAGACTGTAGACAGCCGAGGTTCACCTATCAGAGAACTGTAAATAAAAAGGCCATGGACATAGTCGAGATCAAAAGACGAAACAAAAGAGCTTCCTCTCTGACACGATGCTGAATTTGCATCAGAAGTTGATGCCGGCGATGCCTCATTTGAAGCTTTCCTATTCACTTTTCTGCAGGCCAAAACCTTTTCAGGTTTCAAACAGATTCAATTCGGTTTATTTTGTACAACCCTTTCTCACAAATTACAGATTTGTCTCAGAGGGCTTTACAATCTGTACACATAGACATAGACAAGCGAGAGCAGACGGGATCGAGCACCGTGAACAGAAGCCACGTGGTGGTACCCGTGGGCTCACGAGAAAAGAAGATGACGAAAAAGAGAAGGGCTGAGAAAGAGAAGATCACTGTGACAAAAACGGTTCTGGCACCTCAGAAGCTTTTGCAAGATGTTGAGAGAGAAATGAAAAACAAAGTGTACAAGCGGCTCTTCAACATCTATCCCCAGTACAATTGCACAGATCTCTAAAAGAAGACAAATCCATTCTTTACATTGACGATGCAGAAAACTGGCAGTGCAAATATGTAATATGCAAAGCAGGTGCAGCAAGTCCATTTCGGAGCATCCCACAGGCCACGCCGCACGATCCTCCTGCCTATTAGTCTCAGCTTGAACCAGTTCTTCAGTTCCTGAAGGAGAACAACCCGAGGATCCAAAAGCTCTTGCAACAATGCAACATAGAGGAAAGAAGGACTTCTATCTCTTGAGCACCATTCCTTTCCAGATGGGATTTACCGCTGTAAACCGGAGTGTCCTGGAAGCCGGGCCTGCCGATGGCGACGGAGCCACCATGAAGAGAACCGATGATTCACAGGTAGCCAGGGGAGGAAGATACACCGAGTAAGCCCACTGCTTCCAAAAGAGCTGACCACCACCGAAGGGACACGGAGCATTCATTAAATAATCTGCACTACGCCTGGCACGATCCATCATAAAGTGCTCGGCTGCTTCTGCAACAGAGAGGCCTCCTGTTCCTGTTTCCGCCCACCGTCCACCAACAGTGTTCAGCCTGGAAGAGATGTGCCAACATCTGAACCACTTGCCCCAGAAGGGGGAAGCCATTCCACCTCGAACTCCGGGTGTGAAGGGACCCTGTCCAGACTTCACTGAAGACCTTGTTGGCGTGGTGACCCATCTCCTGGAATCGTTAAAGACATAGAAAGTGATATGTACACATTACATATTTCTCGCTTTATATTCATTCTCACTTGGCCATCTTCCGTTCTCATATTCCCTTTAAATCAAACTTTATTTCAGTTTTATCCAATTCTCCAATACAAGCAATACTTGTCATATCTCTCCCAACGTCCTTTTACGTGCCCTTGAGGTCAAAGTTATTCACAACATTGGGCGAAGACGCTTCTATTGGCCGCGACTAGAGGACACGATCTGGTACACAGTGGACAAGGTCACCAGAAAAGGTCACGCACTTCCAGATCAGCCAAGATGGATGGATGTGTGATGGTGTCTGACATTGAACCGCCTTAAACACACAGTACAACATCATATCAGTTATTGGTCTGTTTTCTTGTTCTCTTTTACTGAACCCACGTGGGTCATTTTCATGTCATGTCTCCAAAAATAAAATCATTCTATTGAGAAAACATTTGTGTTTGATATTCCCAACCCTAAGAAAAGTTATGAGTTAAGATTAGAGTTTGAGAAAATATGATGCAAACTATACACTATGGTCACAACTACTGGCTGTTCTGTAAGAAATAAAGTGTATTGTGTTATCAACTATAATGTTATGATAATGATTGTTTTAATGTGTGTTCAATTTGTATTAATCATCAACTCTGGAATTAATATGATTAGTATTTTAGAAATAAATATTGCATTTAGAATTTGATGAATTATATAAAGTAAACTTAGAAATTTGGAAAAAATTACATTTTTATTAATTTTATTATGAAAACCTTCAAGAAATATTTGTAAAAAAGGGAAGGACACAATCTTAACAGGTTAATAACACTTTATTTACTATAGTGTATTACTATGTTTTGGTAATAAGATTTTCTGGGAGCGAAAAAGTCTGAAAATATAAAAATTGACAGGTTTTTCTCTAGACATGTGTTCTTTAGATATGGTACAACATATAGACACAAAGTCTTGGAAATAAAACATACGGAATGTAAAAAATATTCCCTACCTGGCTTTAAACCAATTCGCTAGAATGAATATATATATATATATATATAAAATCTGGAGAGACTTGCTTTTCCAGTATAGTATTAATAATTTATTAGACTTGCATATATTTGAATAGTGCAAAGTCTTTGGCGATTGGCCCCGATGAGGATTGATGAGCAGCGCTGACTGGAGGAGCCTCGGGGGAGGAGGGTCCATCGGTTTGAGCTGAAACCACAACTGACAGCAGAGGAGAATATATTTTTAAAAGTTTGACAACGACGCTGTGATTGGCTTACAAAACTGCTCCGCCTCCGATTGGTTCATTCATCGTAATCAGCTGATGGAGTCACTGCAAGACCAAGAGACTTATGAATGAACCAGTGTGAAGAGTGTATCCATACTGGATCCTACACACTCTTCTATAAATGATCCTTCTGGATGAAGCAGTTAAAGATTATTTTGCAGAGTTGGTGAAGCTAAATAAAGAGTGGATATTCTTCATGGTTAACAAAAACTACGTTGTGTGGGAAGTG
Source organism: Liparis tanakae (assembly GCA_036178185.1). Taxonomy (NCBI): domain Eukaryota; kingdom Metazoa; phylum Chordata; class Actinopteri; order Perciformes; family Liparidae; genus Liparis; species Liparis tanakae. The sequence continues at coordinate 13,110,437 of CM070089.1, read as the reverse complement.
GTCTCGCGGCCAATGTTTTGTTCTACCCCCCCCTTCCCCAAGATAATCCTTATAGCTTTAAAATATATACGTTACCATAGAGTCCACTAACTTCACTCACTGCATCAAATCTAATCTTTTTAGACGGAAGCTTCTACACTTTTTGAAGTATTTGAAGTATTTGAAGGATATATCCAGGATGAAAACGGGTTGAAAAGATAAAGATGGAAGCAAAAGCCTACAGGTCACATGGTAACAGTGAACCGTCACGACAGGAAACAATGAAATTAAGGAACAGCACTGATCCTGTAAAGGGCTTTAGTCACTGTTGCAATCAATTAAAAGCTCAAGCAACACATGTATACCTTCAGTAGCATAGCTAGCGTAGCATAGAAGTGCTAACGTACTATGCTGATGTTTGCTTTCACCGTTTTTTACGTAGAACGTACCTTTTTAATAACATTTATCACTTGCTCTAAATCCAGGAACAATTGAAACCATAGCACCAGAGTCTATGGATCTGGATTTGGTTAGTTGTCAGAGCTCAAGGGCACTACGGTATGATTGGCCAATCCGAATTCACCGGATCCATTCTACCAGATGCTGGGGGGCTTTGTCACTTGATATTCGTTTTGGGGGATTCGCTCAGAGGACTAATGAAGACTCTTTCTCTCGGGATGATAGTCTCTATGATCCAAATGTCGAGGGACTAAATTAAAATTGAGTACATGGAAGATCTTAATAATTCATGCTCTGAAGTGAATTTTCTCTTGCTGCTATTATTAGTAACGTTAGATGTAATTACGTATTTTATTTACAGGTCGGAAAATATAGGGAAAGTCGGATGAAAGGTCCCCATCGGATGTTCCGCCTCCGGAGCCCTTTTCTGACTGAGTTTCCAAGAGGATGCCGTGTGGATGTATGCTCCGAAAACGGAAAGCAGATCCAAAGCTTGTAATTTCATAAATGTTTGACGCGCATCGGCTTCTCCGTCCCCTTCGGCGTCGTCATAATCTCCGTGTCTCGTTTTTTTTTCTTGTCTCTCCAGCACACTGCTGGGGACAGGAAGTGGAGAAGGATCAATGGGGATGGCGGCACCTCACGGAAACCAATTACACCCGGGCTCCGAAGCCTTCGTTTCTGTGCTTGAGCCTTGAATGCTTTTGATTTTCCGTGATGAATTACCACAACCAAATGAGAAGGAGAGAGTCGGAGTGAGAGAGAAATCGAGAGAGGAAAATCCAGGAGGAATTCTTTGCCCGAGCTCCCTCAGGGCGCTCGGCGTGTTGGTGGAGTACTGTACGTTTCTCCGGGAAGCGTATCTCCTCTCTTCCGCCCACGCCGATCTCTCAAAATGAGTCCCAGCGGAGGAGTTCCTTCATCCAGCCGGCGTGTGCGTGCTCTTCTGTTGCACGCCGCCTCTTAATTAAACAACGGCAAGCACTGAAAACATTGTTTGACACAGACTGTGGAAATGATCCGTCTGTTGAAGGGAAAATAGAAAAGGCTGTGAGCCAATAACGCAGAATGTAAGTTCATTAGGCAGGGAGCGCTCATTGTACTCGGCATGTCGGCCTCTCATTGGCTCAAGTATTGCTTTGACTCTTATTTCAAGTGAATACATCATTTCCACATGGTGTCTTCTCTTTGGCTTTCATGTTTCCCAGCATCCCTCGGTCCGTGTATGTAATGTATACCCCAGTTTATATGAAGCACTGTGATACGCAAACAAAAGGATGCTCACGAAGCTGTGCTCCAAGTCCTCCAGAGAGGAACACACTGCGAGGAGGGATCGCTTTCTGTTTTATCGGGGTAATCGTGGAAAACTACATTTACACACACACACACACTGTGGACCCCGATCACTCGCAGCAATCTGCTCAACATAACACCCATATGCCTTCGTCTAGCGATGACACACTTTATTGAAAGTGTTTGTTTACCGTACCAAAAAAGGAAAAGACAGAGTTGAAATCTAAAATTAGATTCTAAATATATGTAATCTACGCAATATTTTTGCTCAGGGTGTAGTAAAGAAACGTATCGTGAGCATTAAGTACAAATACGAATCGTCACGGCATTATTTTTAACGTGCGGCACGTGAACGTGCGAGTCCGCATGGCGCACATGTTTTAGTTTATACCCGGGGGGGAAGCTGGGATCAAGGAAAGAGCCTGGAGCGAGAACGAAGTGAAGCAACAGAGTTTATACGTGTTACGGAACTTGTTACAGAAACGTGTTACGGAACTTGTTCCAGAAACGTCTTACGGAACTTGTTACTGGAACCGTGTTACGGAACTTGTTGCGGAAACGTGTTACGGAACTTGTTACGGAACCGTGTTACGGAATTTGTTACGGAACTCCTTCTAAAAACGTGTTACGGAACTTGTTACGGAACTAGTTATGGAACCGTGTAACGGAACCTGTTACAGGACTGTGTTACGGAATTTGTTACAAAAACGTGTTACGGAACTTGTTGCAGAAACGTGTGACGGAAACAGTGATGGCAGGTTTCCCAGGTATAGTAATAATATCATTGACTGCTTGACACTCCCTAATGTGTGGGAGGAAGGATCGTAGTTCTCCTGAATCAATCCAGAGTTCACCAACGGTTATTATTTCGACCGCGTCCGCATAAATCTGCCCAAATCTGACACGTTCGGGCAAACTTTTGACACGTTAGTCGATCTACGCTCTTAACGCAACGCCGCCAATCTTGTCGGCTTGTGAAAAAGTCTTTGCGATAAAAGGTTGAAGTTCAAGCGCCGCTCGAACTGGAGAGTCGGGCTCTAACGAGGTGGAGTGCTCGGCACATCGGGCCGACACCTTTGCAAAATGTGATTTATGCTTACGGCGCTGCGAGGAGCTCAAATCTTTAATTAGCGTGCAAATTACTGGCCAATGTAATTCATCAGTACACAACCACCAGAACCTCATTTACACACTAATTTAATGAATAATTGCCTTCTAGAAAGCATCGCCTCTTCTAGTATAATGGCCGAGGCCTCGGAGGATACGGCCTCTAATGTGGAGCCGAGCTCCCACGCTCAACCGGCGCTCCGCCTGTTACCGGGTTTTAAGTGAAGCTCGCCGCGGCGGCGTGAGGACGAACTGGTTTTAATGGCGTTGACGTTCTCGTCTTTACACCTGCAGGGAGTTCAGCTCTCTGGATTCAGAAGGTGGAGGATGAAGGAGGCTCATTGACTGCCTGCCTCAACGTATTCCCGCCGCTGACCACAAACTCCCACCGGTATGTGAAAGATGGAGCCGAACACATGTTTTAGTAAAGCCCGTAAAGCCAGAGTTCTATTCTGTCCGTGATATTCATGAGTAACTTTTTTCTACAACCACAGGAATCCACATCTATTTGGGGTGTAATCTTTTTGAGATGCTTACATTATTTTCACATCATAATGCATAATGCATGCGACGTGTTTTTCTCTAAGCGAGATCGTAATCTCCCGCTGTCGAAATGTTCCCTTTAAGTGAAAGTCCATTCACTGATTACAGCCTTACAGTCTCTTCCTTTAGCCACAGAGAGCCCACAACATAAATCCAATCCCGACTCTATTGATCCCACCTGCCATGTTCAACTCTACTTCCTTCAGTGGAAAGAGAGGGATCCAAAAGGAAAGCTGGTAAAAAAAGAAAAAGCACTGACCTTCACTCGCTCCAAAAACACAAGAGCCGGGAACCGCGGACTCGTATCCAATCAATTACCCGGTAGCTTAATTGATTTGCAAAGGTAATCACTGGGCACACATCCACCGAGCGTGGACTATTTGATGTTTTAATAAATGGTTTTACAGCAGAACTGCAAGACTGGATCGATTCACCCTCTGCAACCTTGATTATAGCACGAGTTGGGATATAAAATATTTTAGAAAGCAGTGTAGCAGCGGGACGAGCCAGGCGACGCCATTGGTTGGGCTCACCTCTATTGTCGCCCAAGAGACGAGGATGAAAGCTTTACTTGATTTCCTTCTTGAGGCGGTCCGCTTACAGTAGGCTTTTCAACACGGTTGTAAAATGTGAAAATAAATTAGAATGAAAATCAACTTCAAATGGGAATTCTACGACGATACTAAAGCCGAGCCGCTATCACTGATCGACCTCTCACGAGGGGGGCGTGGCATCTACTGGCGTGTTTTATATCTTAGGGAGGGAAAAAAAGCGGCAAAAACTTCCAAGGAACTATGTAATGCAAAAAGAGTCATTCCTTGAGCACACACACACACACACACACACACACACCTTAAGGATAAATCCAGACTCCATAATATCATCCTGATGATGGATAATTGGGTATCGATGAGAACTGGATGTGACTAATGTCCATTTCATTCTGCTTCTGACCTAGTTGGAGTAAAGTGACGCTGTGTAAGGGGAAACCTTCCAGACGTCCTGGACTAACGACAAAACATGTCCGACTCATTTACTACCCTCTGGAAATTCAGGACGCGGTGGCCCTCGATCGCCATCCGTGATGAGAAAACGTCATGGATGCAAACAGCGGAGAACACGGTAATAATAACGGTGTTCAGTCATGAACGTTGAGTGGCGGCGGCAGCATCTGGTTCTCACGGTGTCGCCTAATGTACAATGACGACCCCCCCCCCTCTTCTTTCTCTTACCGAAACCAACGAAACGACGCCCGCCTCCGTCTTGATTCGGAAAACTGTATTTAGAAACAAACACACGCTGCCGTCAGCTGCAACGGCCCGCTGCGATTGGTCTAATCATTTATGACTACAATAGCGCAATCTGATCATCTGAAAAGACAAATATTGTGTAGTGTTCCCTCAACGCGGGACATTGAAGTGGAGGATGATGCATTTCAGAGCTCCAGGTCCCTTGAACCGGATCTGTTCCTGTATCGATCCTTTATGCAAACATTCAGAGGAGTGTTGTCCGGACTGAAATAATCCTTTGATGACTAAACAATTCTGCAGGGATTGTAATTCTATAATGCAATAAACTTTTGCATTTCCATGTGTCCTGAAGCACAAAGGACAAACCCAGCACCACAGAGGTTTTCACCTCTTTCAATAAAAGCAAGCGTGATATTTCTCTGGTTTATTTATTTCTAAGGGCCTTTGGACGTTTATCAAATCTGTCGCTCTTAAAAAGATGTATCCCTGATACGTTGTGAGGTCAAAGGTCACGGATGTCTATATGTACAGATTGTAAAGCAATCTGAGGATAATTTGTAATTTGTGCTAATGAGCTATACAAAATAAACTGAATTGAATTTAAATCTTAAAGCGCCAATAAGCTTTTTTTTCGAAATACTCAGCATTAAAAAAAAGCATAAACCAATGTTTGATTGGTTGAGTAATCCAGGAAGAGGAGGCGATCCTAACAACGTGGCCCAACACCTTCTGCATATAAATAAGAAAACACATTATGTATGATGCTGAAACAATCAACTATAAAGATTCAATGAATTGTCAGTAAGGGACCAATGCTGGCGTTGATATTGACTTCATATTTGATTAAAAGAAAAGCGCCATCTAATGTATTGAATCAGCCGCAAGGCCAATTCTGAGAGAGTCGATCGATTGGGACTAATCTACGTCATGAAATATAAGAATGAAAGCAATCCCCTCATCACAACTCCAGAATCGTTTTTTACATTTGACAAAATGATAACCATAACCCTACTGACCTCAAAACCGCTTCTTCTGACCTTTACCCGGACCGGACGGTCCTCTCCATCCCGTGGGTCTCATTTAACAGCCTAATGGGGAAATCCTTGACAAGTACCGGCTCGTGAAGTTTTGCAGAAGAAACTTTGTTCCCATGAGTTTTATATATGAAAGTCCTCTTGGATCTTTTTTTTCTCCAGACAACTTGAATAAGAAGCGATGATAATTAAGTTGAAGCTAAGGCCTTCGCGGCTCATCAGGATCCTCCAGCCTCTCCGTACACAGCGTCCCACCTTCACAGTCTGCACAATGTGGGGGGGCACGGGGCCTTTCTGAAGGCCTACAAGTCCCCGGGTCTCCTGGTTTAAGGCTGCCCACCAGCCACAGTTATTGGCCATCGGGGGTCAATGAGGCAGGTCATCAGCCGCGGGTCAGGGCTACATCTGAGGGGTCAAAGCATCTCATTTAACCACATGGTCACACCACCACTGATCTATAATGGTAAATAAATAAAAGCTTAAAGAATTATCCATTTCAAGGTCATTCATAGGCGAATACATTTCCAATCGTGAGGTTCAAAGTCTTCCCCTCAGAATTTACTCTAATACAGCTAACTGACTTATAAGGCAAGTAATAAATATCCTTAAATAATAATTAATCCTGACCTGAATATCAAACCTTAAGTTCATTAATACAGTAATCTGGTTCTGTAGATCAAAGGTAGATGTTTATCACCTGCTGCGTTGGAAAAGAGATTTTGAGTTTTTGTGTTGAAGCATATGTAAATAATAATACCAAGATTACAATAATGTGATGAAGTCCAAACGTGTGACTTTAATATGAGGCTTAACTGTGGAAACATTTGATAACGTTCTACGCCGGTACGTTCTTATTTTTAGTCACAATGTCTTTGAAGCCAAGTTGTATTATTGTATTATTAAAGCTTATTCACAAGTACGCAGTGGTTGAATGTATATTAACTCTATTTATGTATAAACTAAACTCATTTTATTCTGTGTGCTTCTACTTGCATATCAGAGGCAAATATTGTGCTTTTTGCTTCACTACATTTGTACATACTCCCCCCCCCCCCACACACACACACACACACTGTACCGCCTTGGCTCTCATTAAGGGAATTTCCATTTCGAGGCAAGCAGCTGTTTTCAGCCAAAAGAAGCTCAGCTGCACACGCCGAGCGCTACCTGCTGAGAACCGGAGAGCAGACAGCCAGACGTCAGTGGAACGCAGCGGCGGCATTTGGCAGATGAAGAGACGGATATTTCCCCCGGGAGTTCAGCGTTGCGTTTTGAGCATGAAGTGGGCCGTCGGAATAAAGTTTACCATCGCGAATATTATCGCGAACGTCGTCGTAGTCGTCGTCATGCAAACGGGAGTGAAGATATATGTTGTGTAAGACTTACGTTCCTCTTGATGAATTCAAGTTGTGTATGTAATCCACCTTAAATGAAAAAGATGGATCATTGAGACACAGATTCATCTCTGACTTGGGTCATGGAGGTCTGGATCGTGGAGGTCTGGATCATGGAGGTCTGGATCGTAGAGGTCTAGATCATGGAGGTCTGGATCGTGGAGGTCTAGATCATGGAGGTCTGGATTACTGGTTACTTTGTAATGATTCCTTCTATTGTTCATCTGGTCACATGACATCTATTGTTCATCTGGTCACATGACATCTATTGTTCATCTGGTCACATGACATCTATTGTTCTGTCCATCCTGGAGAGGGATCCTCCTCTGTTGCTCTCCTGAATGTTCCTCTCCTCTTTTCTCCTGATCCCATGTGAGGTCAAAGGTCAGAGATGTTGTATGTGTACATATTGTAAAGCCCTCTGAGGCAAATGTGTGATATTGGGCTATATAAAATGAACTGAATTGAATCCCTCAATCTTACACATATTGGAATGAATTTTCCGTCATCGAAGCACAAAAACAACTTCATACATTAAACACTAAACCTGAAATATACACTTGCACTTGCAAAAGGTCAAAGAAATGACTTATAGGAATAATCAAATCGGCTGTGAGCAAGCGGGTGATAAGCCGAGTCCTCCAGGCTGAATCAAGACGAGCATGAGAGCAAATAAACAAGAAAAACCTCTGAACTGTGAGTGCTAATGAGAGCTGACTGGAGGTAAAGAAGTCATTTTCTGAGGAGAAGGTGATGTGTGGTTGCGTGGCGGCGGGCGCCGCGGCGCCGGTGGCGGGGCCGGCCCTCAGAGAGCCGCTCCGCCCTCACCTGATTATCTTTCACCTTGTTTACGGGCGGCGGCGCTGCCTCCATCTCCCTCCCTGCATGCGCCCGTCTCATTACGTCCATCTCAACGAGTCGCTCAGCCGAGAGGGAGGGAACAGGAGGGGAGGGGGGGAGAGAGAGAGAGAGAGAGGAGGGAGGGATGGCCAGGGGGACAGGTGATGCAAGGACAGGTGGGGAAAGACGATTAGAAGGAAATGAATATGGTCGCGGGGAACGTCGTCTAAATCGGTCGTGATGCGAGGCGACGGGGAGTTTAGTGTAATCACGCCGAGCATGTCGGTCCATCTGAAGGACAAGATGGCCTCAGCAACGAAGGAGGGAACAGGTACGAGCCGACGTGGACTTATGGAAAAATACCTGTATATTCTTGTGAAATCGTCATGTTTGGGGATGAATAAATAACCTGATAATAACCTCAATAAACTACACTGTTATTACAGAGCTGACTGGTTGTCACGTTAGCCGGGAACATTTGGCGTTAGCCGTGTAATATGGTAGCTAACGAGACTCCTCCAGACTCCTCAGAGTGCCACGAAGAAATGAACATCCGTTTGTTTTCTTCTTTGCTTTTGTCCGTCCGGGGCCACCGTAGAACAGGCGTCCTGTGTGAATTCGGAATTTGTGATATTGGGCTGTACAAAATAAACTGAATTGAATATTATAGGGTATGATGTTTATGACAGGATGAAGCGTATTATCTTTCGTGAGCCCATCACTTTTAATTTAAAACCGTCATCAGATACACAAAATAATCAACTAAATTAAAATTAAACAGCACAACTTTAAAAAATGTGGAAAGAATATCCTTGAACTACTAAGCATTTGAATTCTCCACACACGCCGGTACATGTTTTCCCCGCGCTCCGTATGAAACGACGTCCGGATGGAAGTTACGTAACACGGAAGTTTTTTTCCCCCGATAAGTAACAAGAGGGTTGCGTCTTCGCGGCGTGGGCGGACGCCGCTCCAGACTCCCAGCCTGACAGCCCGCCCTCGTCGGCGCGTGTCACGACCGCCAGGCGCCTCGCGTCGTGCCGGATGAAGCCGCCGCTGACGCCCGCGGATCATCGATCCGTCTCCCTCTCTCCGGAGGACTCGGAGGCCTCCGTTCACCGGCCGCGATTAGCTTGTCACTCTCCACATTTCTGGAGCAGAACTAGATCGGGCTGGAGAGACGAGACGCGGCTCAGGCGTGATGCGTTCGACCGACGCCACGGACGGGAAGACGCGTCCAAAAAAATTAATTCATACGCGGTGGAATCTCTCCGGCTAACGGAGGGGAAGACGATCCGGGGAGTTCATCTGTCGCCTGTGTCATTGATCAGCGAGAGTGAGTGAGTGTGTCGAGAGGTGATTATAGAGTCGTTAACAGGTTGGGATTGATGTATTAGTCTATTAGATGTCATGTTGTCTGGTATGATGGGGAAGAGAAGCTGTCTGGAAACCGTCTCCTTTGATTCTTGTGAATTAGTTTTCCTCATATGGAAAACATCCTCAATTTTAGTTCTGACTTATTGCAATAACCCCAAGACAGGGATGTTTAGCCCCGCCTCCTACGCGTTACAATTTGTGAGAATCTTTTTTTTTTTGTGTTTGGCATTTGTCGAAATGCAATCAGGTAAGAGTTTTGTTGCCGTAACCGAGGCGTGGCCAGCTGAAATCTCTCAAAATAAAATGTCCCAATGAGGTTTTATCCTTTTTTGAAAAATGGGAAAAAATTACAATATCATAATAGTTTACAGTTCCTTCCATTTGAAGTGAGGATAATTACATTTCCTGCCCTCTATGAATGAGCATCTGCGCTAAATATGATCTTTATTGAGATGAGAGGAGCACACATTTCAAGAAAAACTATTTAAAGTGCATTTAATGTGCTTAATAGACATGAAGTAATATTGAAATCAGTGAACGTCGGTGAGTAATCTGTTCCCATGATGCAACGAGGCGGTCCTTGGCGGCGAGCCATGAGGACCAACCGGCGACGCCCCGTGGACAAATTAAGGATTCAGCTCCGGGACCAAAGTTTCTCACTTCCGCGCTTCGGCCCCCAAAAGCACTTAATTCTGAGCAAACATTTCTCTTTTTAAATGGATTCAGTTCTGCATATTTGGCCGCATAAAATATGAACTTTGTTCTTAATATATTAGTGCAAATAATGAGGGCTCCTGACCTCTGTATTTAAATATAATCATTACATGCAGAATTTATTACCTGCAATTTACCTTTTTAGTCTGGGAAATATTCCCTTTTAATGTTCCCGCTAAATTTTCCTGCAAAATGTTCCCACTAAATGTTCCTGCTAAATGTTCCACCTAAATTTTCCCGCTAAATGTTCCACCTAAATATTCCCGCTAAATGTTCCACCTAAATTGTTCTCGTTAAATGTTCCCCCCAAATGTACCCCCTAAATGTTCCTACTAAATATTCCCCTTAAATGTTCCCGCTAAATGTTCCCCCTAAATGTTTCCACTAAATATTCCCGTTAAATGTTCCCACTAAATGTTCCCCCTAAATGTTCCCTCTAAATGTTCCCACTAAATATTCCCATTCAATATTCCCATTAAATCTTCCCACTAAATCTACCCCCTTAATTAAATGTTCCCGCTAAACATTCCCACGCAGAGCAGAGCGACGTAGAGACTTTCTCCCGACAATGCATGAACACAATTAACCATTTAAATTACCATCAAGTATAAAAAGTACTTTTAAGGAACTCGAAACACGACCACGTTGTTTTTCTCCGGCTCGGACGGCTTGACTGCCGATGAAGTAAAAGTTGCCGAGCGTGAAGCGTGTGACAGCTCCATCACGGAGCGCCGGCATACCGGCTGAAGGTCAGCCCGGACGTAAGTGGCGCGTCCCGTTCCCATATTGTCTAAAGCGGGCGTGTGCGTTCAGAAATCGGTGCAGGTGAAAAGACATTTGGCCGCCTGTCATCCTTAGTCACCTTCACCCGGCCGATAGCGGAGCCGTGACAGGCGGCCACAGGTAGAGCTGCAGCTCTTATCCATCCCACATATCCACATCTTGCATACACAGAGGGAATGTACACACACACACACACACACACACACACACACACATATATATATATATGCAAATGATATCATTCTAGAGCAATGACAAGCTAACAAATTATACTTTCTGTCTGTGATGGTGCATGAATGAACAAATAGGGCGATTGTATCATGTACCATATATACTAGCAGGTATTTCCATTCCCTAGATTAGAAATGGCACACATTTCATATTGATATCAAGGTTTGGGTCACTTAATTTGGAAAATCTATATTTTCCCAAATTCCATTAGTGGTATCCAGGCAGATATTGGTTTTAATTGTGTTTTTTTTCCCGATGTGCGCCTCAGATTTCCACATCCACCACAGTAAAACCCACATTCATTACCAACAGTGTTCATTACTTCATGCAGAGGAATCTATTCACACTGAGTTTGCATTATTTCTACCTTGAGGTGCCAGGACGCCGTTCCTGAAGAGTTGCTGTCAGTATAAACTCTGTGAACCTCCAGCGTTAGCTGACCTTTGAATTCCTGTTTTTAAAAAACACTCACTGCTTCTTCTTTTTTCACAGCTTGAAAGAAAAAGGGTTAGCCTATCATATTTGGAATGTAAATGAGTGTAGGTACAGGTTCTTTATACAGGTTTGGGAACATTTCTATTGCCTCTCAACGGCTCTCAAAATGCCGACGGCTCGCAGGTAACGGCGCTAACAGCGCTAACAACAGCAAACGTGCCTACAGAGCTAACGGTGTTTACCTGGAAGTGGAAGGTAGGTGCTATGGATCCACGTCATAGCACTAAGAGGAATGGTTACAGAAATATGCATTTTTATTTTCTTGATGGACACTATACTCACGTACATTCGCAAAGTATGACGCTAGTGCCAAAAGGCATAAGCTTAGTTAAATAAAAGACAAGAAGCGGAGGGGAACGGCTAGCTTACCTATCTCTCGTCTCTTTTTACGTTGTATTCCTCGATAAATAATGGAAAGCACTCTTGTAAAAACCCAATAAATGTTGACAGCCATAGCTCCTGTGCTTTCCTACGAATAGAAGAGGTTATATTACAGCCTGAGTTTATTTTCTGGACGTTGTGTTCTGTGCGTCTATTTATTTGCGGCCGCATGTGACTGGTGAATAACTTGGTGAACTTGAACTGAGTGTCAAGCTTTTTTTCAGCTTTATTTTGACTAGAATATCTCAGTCTTTGCTGCCAAGTCGTATATTTATGGGGTTTTCTCACCAAATGCTTCCACCGTTTGCCGCGGTTGCTCTGCGTCACCGTGACAACGGAGCGATTAGCAGCAGCTGCAGACTCATTTTCTCTCAGTAGATTAGCGAAACAACATCCAAACTTTAGTAAACTTGCAGAAGTCAGAACGCAAACGAGTGAAAACTTGAGGAGCAAGAGACAGACACCAGAGAAGCGTTTATTCACATTCAGCCGTCATTTAAGAATTTCTTCTTTTCCATTTAGTTTCCAGAAATAAACAAGTGTGGAACAAATAAAACTGAAATGAGCCCTTACGAGGGTAAACATCAATTAGATGACATTCATATATACATGTGGACATTAATCACATTTTCTCTTTTTCATATTTCGTTATTCGTTTAAAACCAAAATGTCAGTCATAGATGATACAGGACAAAATGATACAAATAAATAAACATATATATTATATACAAACATTTACACATATATTATATATATATATACATTTATTTACTCACATGTTCTCTTATTTAAAGGGAACATTTAGCTCAAATCTAGCATTAGCATCTTATTCATTTTACAAGTTAATAAAAAAATTAAGTCACTAATCATTTAGTCAAAGCCCAAATAAAACACAAAGTACCTTGTTCCCATTTTAGCTTAGCAGTTCATAGAGGAACTTATGTACTTCATAAATACTCAGTTAGGAGTATTGTCATATTACGAGATTTACGTCTTTCAAAATAAAAGGACCTAAAACATACAAAGGCACTTAAAAAATAAAAGCTTGCGTGAAGTTGTCGCCATTTCAACAGAACTTTCCCAGAGTCGTTTCCAAAGTGTCGGCGTGCTCTAGCGTTGAGGACGGCGGCATAGAGTCAACGCTGTAGTCAACACTTCTTCATGAGTGTGTGTGTGTTCCTCGTTTATAAAAAAGCCCTCTGCTGCTGTTGAACATTCCCGCTTCAACAAAATTAGATAATCCATCACGGTAACCACACAGAAAGTTTTATCCCCGTTCTGCTGCTGCATGTCGTGTCTTTCTGCTCGGCATCAATCACCTGACACCCACGTGAAGTAAGGGAAGCACGTCATTTAAAATGTAATTACACACACTGCAAAGTGCTGGTGGGCATGTACACAAGCAAAGACAGGGAGTTCATTTTGTATAATCCGTGTGTCTCTTTCTCAGAAACAGTCTGTAACTGGTGATTTCTTCCAAAGTCTCGCATAACTGAGGAGTTATTGTTATAAATCGAGCAACTCCAGCCTCACGAGAAGCAATCTTCTCTTCTAATAAAAGATCAAACTGCAATGTATCCTGTCAAAGAAAAGCAGGTGTGTTGGCGTCTGCTTTTGTCGTTCCACAAATCATAAAATATCTCTGCACCGAAACACAATGTAAAGGCACCATCACACACACACACACACACACACACTGTATTCAAGGTTGCTGAGTTCAGTAGCAGCAATATTCTGCCGTGCCCTGTGGAACTGAACTCCCTCCCGAGCGCAACGAGTACACAACACAAAAAACACAATTTCAGACGCGCACTGCATCAAAACGCGCGTGTCCGACAGCGAGAGGCGGCGTCGCGGCAGCGGCTACATCAAGAGACAATTTAAACTTGTCTAGTGATTAAACTGTACTTTATTTAGACCTTCTGCTTCATTCTTATCAGAATCAGAACTTTTTTATTGCAGATAATATTGACATACACAAGGAATATGTCACGGTGCAATAATAGCACCACGACATATTGACATTAACAACATTAAACACATTGCGATAATTAAAAACGTAAATATAAGTATGAGAGGAAGTGCACAGACAGAAAGGTCTCAGAAATGTAACACGTTTAATTGTATTTAAGGTGAAGAGTTATGTGTATTTAAGTGTGTTTAAGTGAATTTCAGGGTATTTAAGGTGAAGAGTTATAAATATTCATATAGTCATGAAACTACTGCTGGTGAAATGACTCCTTTACTTTCTTCCTGAGGGTCACAATACATTCATTAAACTGGTAAAGTATCAACAGCGTAAATAGCTTTAGCCTCATAAACTATTACACTTTATTAAAACTATAAATGCTTTAGCTTCATACAGGTCTATTAAACTTTACTAAATATATAAATGCGTTAGCCTCATATGGGTTCATTAAACTATTACACTTTATTAAAACTATAAATGCTTTGGGTCTAATAAATACTTACACTTTATTAAAAGTATAAATGCTTTAGCATCATACGGGTCCATTAAACTAGTACACTTTATTAAAAGTATTAATACATATCCGTCCGTAATGAAATCCTCTTTTCAAAATAAAAGTCAGATTTTTCTAGGAGAGAGGAAGTGGATTAAAACCTCTATAAATTCTTCATACGCAACAATATCATCTCGGCAAAAACAAAGGAGGGGCGGGGAAAAAGCGAAATATAACCAAATAGGAGATGAAAAGTGTGATGAGGTAGTAACACATGGGCGTCTGAGCCCAGGAACACCCCGGAGACGTGGTTCCACGATAAAAGATGGATGGAAGATATTGATCCTCCGCGTCTGGACCGACGGCCTGCCGTCGATTGGTAATCATCCAGGTGAATGATTTCCGAGCAAAGCCCTGCGAGCGATGGGATGTGCTTCTTCTTCTTCTTTTTGTTTTTGCTGACGAATGGCTCAAATCTAAAGAAGTGATGGAGGGACGGGGACTTTCTTTATTTTTTTTCCCAGAAGTGTGACTATCGTCTCGTTAGCAAACGTCGACGAGTTCGACGGAAACGTCGCCGACGTGACCTCGACGTGACCTCGACGTGACCTCGACGTGACCCCGGGGCCTCGGACTGTAATCTACAGCTCGGGAATTAAAGAGGAGTTGATGGCGCTCGATGGAAATCGGTCTCCGGATGCGATGGATTGAGTTTATTAATTATATTTAATGGCAAGAAGTTTAACAAATCATCAACGCTCAGGGTCCTGGGTTGGTCATGATCCAGGCTCCTCAGGTACGAGCTAACGCAAGTGTTGCCGGCTAACGGAGGAGGTACGAGCTAACGCAAGTGAGAGTTGCTGGCTAACGGATGTAAAGACCAAAGAGAGACTTGTCCCAGCACAAAGAGGCGTTAGTCCTCCAAAGTTTATATTGTGTTTGTTTTCTCCAAGGAGCTCAGTGCTGTTTCTCTCCAGTAGTTCCGTTTGACCTTTATGTTCTGGTTAGCGTCGGGGTTTCGGTTTATCGTGACCCTGACGCCCTTTTTGCTTCAGTTTTATTTTTCTTGATCCTTAAAGTTGTTAATAAATCTTCCTTATGCTGCTGAAGTATTTCCCTTTACTTCTTGTTTGCCTCCTCTTGTTCCCCCCGTCTCTCTCCTACATGTATGTTACGTCTCTCCCCTACATGTATGTTACGGCCCGGGTACCCCGCAGCCCCCTGGAGAGACCGTAACGCTGGCCCTTTAAATCTGTGCAGCCGACAAACCCAAACACAGAGGGGGGTCCGGAAGTCAAAGACGCTTTACATGCAAATTACTTTTATACTATCGGGAGCGCTTTGTAGTAAAATGAAAGGAAATAGTCAAATTAAAAATGCGTCTTTAAAAAAAAAAAAAATTGTTCCATCTTTCTCCTCGGCGGCAATGAGACTTAGGGAAGGAAGCGTGCCGTGTGCAAAGACAGAGACCTGGAGACCCTGAAGGGTTCTTCACTTTTCTACCCCCAGTGAAGGGTTTTTGTTTTCTTTGGAGTTGCTCCTGATCCGTGAGGTCAAAGGTCAGGGATGTCCGTGTGTTCAGACAGTAAAGCCCTCTGAGGGGAGGTTGTGATATTGGGCCGTACACAATAAAGTGAATTTAATGTCAGTCGGTGAGTGTTTGGGTTCAGGAGTCTGAACTCTGCCTCCTGCTTTTCTTTGAGGACCTCTCGGAGCTCGAAGGCCTTAAACTACAAAAATAGTATATTTTTTTATTTGCTTTCAACGCAACTGGTCAGCAGAGATTTGATTTACTTTGCAAATAAAGGAGAAATGATTCCTTCCTGTTGTTGAGTTTGCTGGAGACCAAACACAGAGCAAAGAGGAGGATGGATATCAGACTTTATCATTTGAGAAACGTAACACACGAAGCAAGGAAACACAAATAAAACTCTGATTACAATCAAAATAGTGGAAAATAGTGAATCCATGAACACAAAGAGGCGCGAGTTATTATTCTGATTACACGCTGCGGAGTTAATGAATGTTTGGCTCGGGAAAAACTGCTCAGCGACATTTTATGATGTGTTGATCAGAGAGACCGTGATGAAGAGTCGTGATGAAGAGTCGTCCCTCTAGAGGAAGTCCAATAGAACCACTGACATTAGATGAGTCAGACACCCACAGTTATGGTTTCAAAATAAAAGAAGAATAAAATAAAAAAAATCTATGAATAAAAGTGATCATTTTATTTATCACCGAATAAAATACATATTTGTGATATTTTATTTATTTATTTTATTTATTTATTTACTTATTTTTTTAGATTTATATTTGGCACAAAACAGTTTTTTTAGCGCCAAATAAATAATAAAAACATCTAAATAATACCAAAACATGCCAAGAAAATAAACCAACCCAAAGACAGCAGCAGGAGCATTACTACAAAATAAAGATCTTATTGGGTAAGTTTTCTGTGACTTTAATGAGTTAACGAGCCGCTGAGCGTCTCTTGGCGGCGCTTCATCTCACTGCGGCGGCCAAAAGAAAGAAAGAGGAAAAACATTCTTGACATTTGATCAGCTTCTTCTCTCCAAAGTGTTATGTGCAAAAGAAATAATCATTTAAAGTTTATTTATTTAAAACTTAGCCCATCTGCCACGCTGCTCACGCGCCTCCTCATTGGGTGGTTGGAACTTTCTGGACCTTCTGAGATATAAAAGTTTGAATATTGAAAAGAATATTATATTAGAAAAACATATATAGAAAAGAATATTGGTAGAGGAGTGGGTGTCTGGGGAGGAAGTCTCCAAGGGGCGTCTTAATATTTATTCATCTATTATTTCAGGACCTCAGGACCTCACGTCTTACGAGTAGTCGTGGATATTTGCGTTCATCGTTCGTTGGGCCTCATCCCAACAGACCAGCTGATTACCACTTCCTGTTCGCGAGGTTCCAAAAGCCTTTTCAAAATAAGAGCGTCAGTGATGTCTTGAGAGAAACCCTCATTAAAACATCTCATTCATACCATCACCATGACATTTATAACATAATACAGTGGTCTATGCTTTATAACACGTGTACATTATCTTTCTACATGTATGTATTAATGTAAGACGTAAGAGTTTTACATGAGGGGCTCCTGGTGCGTCGCCGTCGCCATGGCAACAAGACTCTCCATCCTCTAGAGGCCTCGAAGGAATCCTGGTAAGCTGCTCGGCCGTCAGAGCCATCAGCCACTGAGGCGCAGAGAATGAGGTACACACACACACACACACACACACACGTTCACACACCTACACACCCACACACACACGTGCACACACACTCTCAAATCCCCCAAATCCATCAGTGATACTTCCCTTCCTGCATTGCTGTCCCACCACTGTGAGTCCAGAGCTCCCCTCCTCCTCCCTCCTTCATCCTTCTCTTCCTCTTCCTCCCCCTCCTCCTCCTCCATCCTCCTCCATCTCCTCCTCCATCCTCCTCTTCCATCCTCGGTGGAGAGGGCGGAGGAGAGGGGTGGAGGACCCGGGTGGAGGAAGGTGTCACTGCCATAATATTATGACATAATCATTGGGAAAAATGCCAAATGTAAACAATGTAAAAATATACAATGAGAAGAAGAAAAGACATGAACTAAATAATAAATATGTTACAAATAATGAAATGACCGAGTTGAGTTTGAATCATTTCTAAATTCCCTTTATATCTCATGAAGTTATCTTGATGTTTGTGCACAACGTACTGGGAGCGTGTTTCAGGGTTTAGTTCTTTAATATTGAACCGTTCAGGGCTCCGTCATAAAAGAGTTCCTGTTATGACGAGTTGTTCCTCCATAAAGCTGCGTGCGGTCGGTTGCTTATTAAAAGCGTTTGTTGTGTAAACAGAAGGCGTCCTGTTGTTGTTGTTGTTGTTGTTGTTGTTGTTGTTGTTGTCTCTGAGCAGCGTGACTTTAGCATCAACACCTTCCTTAAGGATCTCACGTCGTGTTGGGTCTCCACCGGAGAGAAGAGGCTCTGGGCTCTGAGCTCAGGGTCTTCATCACAGAGGAAGACCTTCCTCTGTGATGAAGACCTTGATCCTTCCTCGTCGACTCGCGCTGAAGTCGTGCCATCAGCGCTCGCCTTTGATCGCCATGTCAACAGACACATCTCTCTCTCCCCCCTCTCCCCCCTCTCTCTCACTCTTCCCCTCTCTCTCTCCATATCTCCCTTTCTCCCCCTCTCTCTCTCCCCCTCTCTCTCCCCCCTCTCTCTCTCTCTCCTCCCTCTCCCTCCCTCTCTCTCTCTCCCCCTCTCTCTCTCCATATCTCCCTCTTTCTCACTCTCTCCCCCCCCTCTCTCTCTCTAACTCTTCCCCTCTCTCTCCCCTCTCTCTCTCTCTCTCTAACTCGTCCCCTCTCTCTCTCCCTCTCTCCCCCTCTCTCTCTCTCTTCCTCTCTCTCCCTCGCTCTCTCACCCCCTCCCCCTCTCCCTCTCTCTAAAGGTAGGAGGGAAGAGCGACGTGGGGATTCGAGAAACCAAAGTTTTTTCCATTAATTAATGGGGCGTTGTACGTCGTTAGTCGGGGCTGAGCGTAATGAAGTGTTGGAGTTCGGGAGCCTCGTGGATCTGACTGTGGACTAAATGTTTGATTCATAATCTTTGATTCATAATCTCCTCGTAACGACTCTGCGGTCAGATTAGGAACGCGGCGTCCCCATCGGCACCGCGTTCCTCTGCAGGCGCTGTTTGTTGTTTACGGTCTCGCAGTCATGCTCATCAGTCATGACAACCAGTGATTCTTTACATTGAAGTCAGACAAAGATAAATAGTTTAAGAAGATAGTTCTAGATTGGGAGCATTTTGATTGACTCTCTAGGCTCTCATCAGTAGCTACCGATCGCTAACATTCTCGATGACGATAACTCCGATGTCACAAGGCCTCTCCGTGGTTTCAGTGACCTGATAATACATTCACCCTCATACTTCTTAAGATTTTAAAACTTCATTTCATATTCTTTATTCAAATTATTGTAGGCGGCTCAAAACACGTTTCCTCGTGCGTCGCGATGAACTCGATGAGTCTCGGGCGACTCTGGAGGCGCCTGACATTCATTCTGTTGATGAGGTTGACATTTACAACGCATTTAATACTTCATCCACAGATACCTGCAAACAAACATCTAATCCTCAGAAGCCTCGGCTCTATTTTGCGATACCCTTATGTTAGCATGCTAAAGCTCTATTTTCAGACTGTAAAACCCTTCAACGCCACGTAGAGGTGTGTGTGTGTGTGTGTGTGTGTGTGTTTTACACGTGTGACCGCGAGAGGAACGCAACATCTGTGCTCGCTTAGTTCCGCTGACGCAAAACAAAAGATTGACGGATCACAACAACGTTCCTCACGGTAGACGTTCGGGGGTTTCACACGAGTGTCGAGGCGCTAACACCGAGGACAGGGACTGCCACGCCTGCTACCAACTACGCCATGGCCCTGATGAGACTCCGCCCACTCCTCCTCTCTACCTCCATCTGCCTGATGAATGGTGGAGGTCTCCATCGTGGAATATGCTGACTATGAACTATTCATACACTCTGTCATATTCATTGAATGTGTTTTAACTCTTATGATTCCGTCTGGTCACATGACATCTATTGTTCACCTGGTCACATGGTATCTATTGTTCATCTGGTCTCATGACATCTATTGTTCATCTGGTCACGTGACATCTATTGTTCATCTGGTCACGTGACATCTATTGTTCATCTGGTCACGTGACATCTATTGTTCATCTGGTCTCATGACATATATTGTTCATCTGGTCACATGACATCTATTGTTCATCTGGTCACATGACATCTATTGTTCACCTGGTCACATGGTATCTATTGTTCATCTGGTCTCATGACATCTATTGTTCACCTGGTCACATGGTATCTATTGTTCATCTGGTCTCATGACATCTATTGTTCATCTGGTCACGTGACATCTATTGTTCATCTGGTCTCATGACATCTATTGTTCACCTGGTCACATGGTATCTATTGTTCATCTGGTCTCATGACATCTATTGTTCATCTGGTCACGTGACATCTATTGTTCATCTGGTCTCATGACATCTATTGTTCATCTGGTCACATGACATCTATTGTTCATCTGGTCACGTGACATCTATTGTTCATCTGGTCTCATGACATCTATTGTTCATCTGGTCACATGACATCTATTGTTCATCTGGTCACGTGACATCTATTGTTCATCTGGTCACGTGACATCTATTGTTCATCTGGTCTCATGACATCTATTGTTCATCTGGTCACGTGACATCTATTGTTCATCTGGTCACATGACGTCTATTGTTCTGTCCATCCTGGAGAGGATCCTCCTCTGTTCTCTCCTGAAGGTTTCTTCACTTTTTTCCCCTGAAGGATTATTTGGGAGTTTTTCCTGATCCGATGTGAAGTCAAAGATCAAAAGTCAGGGATGTCTATGTGTACAGATTGTAAAGCGCTAGGAGGCAAATTTGTAATTTGTGAAATTGGGCTATCCAAATAAACTGAATTGAAGAAGAGGAACAGAAACTGCTGCTCGCCGGTTTATTTGCTGGAGGAAAATAAAACCACCCAGAGAGAGAGAGAGAGAGAGAGAAAGAGAGAGAGAGAGAGCTTTGTACACTTGTGATCTAACAAAAAGAGGAATGGAAAGGAGCGCCTTGTGATCTCCTCCACGAGGCTCCGTCTGAATCCAGTGGAGGTGATACGGAGATCAAATGGCCCGCCAGCCAGCCGACCTGTGGCAGCCAGCGCCCCCCCCCCCTCCCCCCCCACAGCCGCCTGTTGAAAGGAGACACAATCCCGATAAATGTATTCCTGTCAACATTGCTGCGATGCCTTTTTAATGCGGCCCCGGGAGGATTCAGGGCCAGAGCAGGCCGAGTCAAACTCCATTTCTCTGGGCTGGAGGAGAGATGTGACAAGAGGCGGCGGGTCGCGGGCGGTCAGGGACTGTCTGGACGCCACGGAGGGCGGATAAAGGTTGTTTTTCTTTTGTACTTCTTCCCCCATCTGAGAAAAGCCGAACCGTCCCGAACGGAGCGGAGCGGCGCCGCCTTTCACGCTCAAACTCCAGCGGTTTGATTGTTGGAGAGGAGAACCGACGAGAGGAGAGGACCGAGGGGGGGAAGAGACATTCAGGCGGCCGTCACACTTCCAGGCACGGTGGAGAGGGGAAGTTGTCTTTTGTTGCATTCTGGGTCACGGAGAGCTGAGCAGTCCTGAGAAGCCCTCGGTCAGAGGTAACTCTTCATCCTGCTGCCGTGATATTAAATAAAGCAGTGAGGTGGTTGTGTTCTGATAGTTTATAGTTTATGGTTTATTAAGGATCCCCATTAGTCTACACCATAGTGGAGACTATTCTTCCTGGGGTCCAGGCAAAAAAACATAACAATATAATACAAGAACATAAAATGCAGTACAGCATGATACATTTTCATAAAAACACTTAGACTTAGAAAACAACATGTATATTAAATGTAAAACAATATACCTAAATACCTTAAATACCTACAATAATAACCTAAGCTACTATAATTTCCTTTCTGATTATTGCTGCCTTAAGTTTCCTTTTGAAATCACTTTTATTTCCGGTTAGTGTCACATATGAGGGGAGCACATTCCAGTATGCAATGGCTCTGTTCTTAGTGCATCTCTCTCCTACACCTGTACTCGTTTATGGTCAGAACTTAGCATCAAAGTGGGAGTCAAACAACAACAGCCAGCATAGAAGATTTATTTTTAATTTTTTAATTATAAAACAAAAGACAATACATAGAAATAACACCTAGAGGATGACGAAACAGTGGACACAACATCAGCACTTTACTTTATTTTCCTCTTGTATATTTACTATTTAGTATTAGTACTTAGCTTTTAGTTTTTAGTATTTAGTTTTGTGTTTTATAATTCTTTTTTTATTAATGCTCTGAGGTGCACCGCTGCTGTGATTTTTGAAATGTCCCCACTGTGGGACGAATAAAGGAATATATCATATATCATAAAGTCAGAGTATTGTGAAGAAAAAAAATATTTAAAAAATTCATAATAATAATAAATAAAGAAAAATGCATGTGTACATGTGTGCATGTGTGTGTGTGCGCGTTTAAATCAAATATATTTTTTTTTGATGATGGCGGATGTATATGTATGAGCGTATGCATGTACATGGAATTGAATTGGTTTCCAGGGAAGGGGGAAAAATGTATGAATAAAATTATGATGAATTAACTAATATATAAAATGAGTGGTGTTATGTTTGTATAAATATAGTGAATGACGACCAGGCGTCGTGGTGTTCCTCTATGTTTTCGGACACCGCCATCTGTTTTTTTCTGCAACCAGAAGAGACCACGTGTGGAGGAGAGGGTGGGGGTGCATACCGTTAGCATAACTAGCAGCTAATTATATTTAGCGAAGGGTCAATAGATGTCACTCAAAGTTTCATTCTCACCCTTTCAGACTTTCGGAGGCTTTAGTTCTAAAAAAAACAAACATCTCCATCCTTCAAGAAGCCTCCCGAAGGTCGATCACCTGGTGGCCGACGATGGAAGGTTCTGCGTCATGGTAACGGAGGCAAAGCTCTCATCACGGAGCCATCAGAGAGGAATGGATTATGGACGGCCCTCGGACCTTTTCAAGTTTGGCTAATCGCGTTAAACTTCGCGATGGGCTAACGCGCTCCGCCGTATAGTTCGTGAAGCGAAGGTTACGGACGCGAGGCGTGGGGTCGACCGCGTCCCTCCGAGCTCTCGGTCTTCGTCTCGCTGCCCTCAACATTTATCGACATCCGAGCTTAGAATATTGAGCCTCGCGGACGAGAGGAAGAGCCGAGCAACAAGGGTGGAGGGAGTAAGGACGGAAGGAGGAAGGGAAGGAGGCTCGCCGGGGGGGAAGGCTTCCATTCATGTTCGCTTGTCTGGGTGGAAAAAAAGTCACGCCAGTTTGATTGCCCAGTCGCTCCCACACAGAATCTAAAGCCACATTTACACATAGCCGTATTTACAGAAACAAATATTTCTGCCCCTCCGTTTTTAAAAATAACTTTGTTCACACAAGGTTGTTTTCAAAAAAGTTTCTCTTGATATGAACCTGCATAAATACGCCGTCCGCATACGTCCCATAAGACGCTCACATGACGTGAAGCATCTTTAGTCCCATACTGTGACGTTTGACCACCTAAAACTCTGTTTGACCTCGTTCACACGCAAACACAAAAACAGAGTTTTCAGAAATCTCCACTTTGGCCGGAGTTTTTAGAAATGATCGTTTTCCGTGATAAAACCTCCGTTTTTGTGTAAATGAAAGGCCAAAACGCATGAAAATATATGCGTTTTCCCATCGTGTAAACGGGGTCTAAAATACAGGCGTGCATAATTACATTACATCACATGTCATTTAGCAGACGCTTTTATCCAAAGCGACTTACAATAAGTGCATCAACCTAGAGTACAAACTAAGAACAACAAGAATACAGAAAGTAACATTTCCTCAACATAGTCAAATTACAAAAGTACCATAATAAGAGATATTTAAGAGCCACTGAAGTGCAAATCTGTGTTTTAATCCAGATACAATCCAGATAATGATGTGCACCAGGCTGGATGCAGGCCATCCTTATATCCTCACATTACAGCCCCATTGGAGCAGGCCTGCAGGTGTGTGTCGTGTTGAATGATGTTTGTGCGTGTGCAAATTAATTATTATTATTATAAAAAGGCAGTAATTGTATAGATTTGTTGGGCCCTTCATCATGAAAGAGATGCTATAAATACAACGCTCCCTTTTGGTTTTAATGGACGGCTTCAGCGTTCCAACATGATTGCTGTTGTTTTACAGATTACGTTTCTACAGAGGATAATTACTTCCACCTTAAAATATTAGATTTTCCCATGTTTTATCTTTTAGTGTCCCCGATTCATTTATTGAAATGAAACAACCTTTATTTCCATCCTCTTAATGATTTAGTGGTTGTTTCCTCGCAGTCGTCTTGATTTGATTTCCATCTTTTGTTTTGTGGAACTGAAGCTCCTCATAAGCCACGGTCCGTGTGTTTTATATTGCACCGGCACTGTAAGGAATTATTAAAGTGAAAGTCAGTTATGTGCACATTAGCCAAACTCTAATATGCACGACTTTTGTATCAGGTGGTCTCTGAGGCGTTTGCTGTGTGAGATCAAAGAGGACCGGAGGTGCAGCTGCGCAGTCGGTGCAGATTACAGCCGACTGCCGGCTCTGGGCAGCTGCCAGCGGGCGGATCCAGAGCAGCCGGCTGGCAGTTTGCTGTTAGAGGGCTTTTCTTTATTGGGAATCAATGAGCGCTCAGATCAATAATCACACCCCGCAGATTTGTGTGTGTGTGTGTGGGGGGGCCTTCAATTATTATGTGCGTTCTCCCTTGACTGCCCATGTACAGCATTATTACAGTAATGGATTCTCCTCCAGAGGTTTAATGATTCGTGTCACAATTACTATTTTAAAAATGTAATTACTGTACGTTACTAATTAATCACGAGCTAAAGTAATTACTCACACGTTACATTACCTCCTTTAGGCTATACTTTGCAAACGTGTACATTTCAGTTTTTTTTTCTGTCAAGATGGGGTGCTGAGTGACATTAATGAGAAATTAAATGAACTTTTTTGATTTTAGCAAAAGGATTATATACATGTATAAATATATATATATATTATATATATAAATATATGTATATTTATATATATATATAAATATACACACACACATATATATATATAGTAAATAAATCTTCGCCTGATTCCATCAAAAACTGTGTTCTGAGTTAAAGAAAATTTGACGTATTCTCTGGAGTTCGATCATCCGAGCTGTGATCAACATCCTCCAAACCAAACATCCCACATCTCATTTCAGCAAATGATGTGTTGACAAATAATACACAGGGTACAAATGCATTTACATATAGATTAAACCTTAAACCCGGCGATGGCGGCACAGAAACGCTGCGTTATGAGTCGATAATTTAGACTAATGACTGCAATAATAGCATTGTTTCTGTAAAACAATGCAAGAGGGATATCATTTGCCTTTGGCATGTGTTCCCAACATCCCCACATCAGTCTTGTGCGTTTCTTTCCTCAACAGCTGATATAATAGCGAGCCACAGAACAGATGAGAGCCGACTGGAGCGCGCTCTTCTCGTTATTAGGCGTGTTATTGTTACAACTTTGAAAAGTTTAATGTGTAAAAAGCCGACTTACTGTTAACCTCTTTATTAATACCTCGTCCAGACGTGTAGAACCGCGGCCTCTGTGACTTTCATGTTCACACATCTCTAAAAAGACTTGATTAGCCCAGTTGAATCACAGCTTGGCTAATGCGCTAACAGAGCGCGGTTATTAATTATAGGCTTTTATCATAAGGTGACATCTATAAATTACCCCAGCTCCTATATGTAAATATCAGGTTACACGTTGACAGTTGAGGTGTTAACGAGCTGAACTCGTGAAAAACAAGACGATAATAAAGACTTCTCCGATGTGATGTTCCCCGTGTAAACATGCCATGATCTTTAGCTCATTAGCACTCGGGCTCCGCGAACCCAACATGTGAACACGTCTCCGTGACGACACGTCAACACGGGGCGTTCTTTTTAAAGAATACGTGAATCAAAGTTCTTACTTTAGTTTGGTTAGCATTCCAAAGCTCAGCTGGTGAGCGTGTGTGCTAACTGAAGCTAACGCTCAGCCGGTGAGCGTGTGTGCTAACTGAAGCTAGCCCTCAACCGGGGAAAGTGTGTGCTAACTGAAGCTAACACTTAGCTGGTGAGAAATGTGTGCTAACTGACGCTAAGGCTCGGGCCGGTAAGCATGTGTGCTAACTGACGCTAACGCTCAGCCGGTTAACGTGTGTGCTAACTGAAGCTAGCCCTCAACCGGTGAGCGTGTGTGCTAACTGAAGCTAACACTAAGCTGGTGAGAAGTGTGTGCTTACTGTAGCTAACGCTCAGTCGGTTAACGTGAGTGCTAACTGGAGCTAGTGCTCAGCGTCTGTCCTCTCAACAGGCGATCTCTCCGCGGTGTGAGGTTCACACTATGGCTCTTCTGTGCCGCTCCTCTTCTAATGAAACTGTAAACTGACCCCTGGGGATCTCCCGCCACATCGACCCACTGCAATTTTACCTCCCATGCAATCGCAGCCCCCCCCCCCCCCCACACACACACACACACACACACACACTGTGGTTGTGCCCGTGTATGATTAGGTTCACTGCGATGATAAAAAAAAATATTTTAAAAGAAGAATAAAATAAGCAAAACTAAAAGAAATCTGACGCGCCTCTTCCTCCCAGCTGTGCCGTCACTTCCTCTCCCTCGTGAAAAGGTTAACGTGTTTGTCCCGGAGCAGCCATGCGCCGGGATATTTCTCAAAGCGCTTTTTTTTGTAAGCGTTTGACGGGCCAATCAGATCCCGATCTCCTCTCCGGGCCATATGCTGCAACATATGTTTGTGTTTTTGACGCCTATGCTTGTTTTGTTCCGCCGCTGTAATCTCGCGGGCCGGCCCATTATTGTCGGCACACAGGGGACTCGTCAGTGACAAGTGTTTCTGCATAAGTGGGAGCAAACTGGGTTTTGCGCCTTTTTTTCTTTTTACAAGCGCCTGGACATGTGATTCACATTAATCACGCTAATGTCTGAATATTTTCAGAATAAAACAACAACAAAAAAGGCATTTTCCTCTCTTCAACAGCTGTCACACCACTCCCTTCAAAATGCTCTGCCAGCATCTGTATCGGGTGGATTTTCTTTTTTTTTTTTGGGTGGGGGTGGGGGGGGGGGATGCTGCTTCAGGAAATCATTTGTTTCCTTTTTGCAATCCACCCCTCAGCAGGACCTTCACATGCCCAGCAAAGGCAATCGTTAAGAGCTTCTTCTTTTCCCTGCTGCCATTAAGGTCTAATATATCAGCGGGGCAGTCCATTGTACGTGACAGGCAGCTTCTTGAACTTGAACCGGGCGTCTGGTGACAGATAACACAGCCCGTTTGTTCAATTTCCTCCTCTGCAATGGCATCGCTCTGAAGTGAGTTATTATAAATCACTGTGGACGCGTCCATCATGTATCTTGTCAGAGCGCTGCAGTGCTTTTTATGTGTGTGTGTGTGTGTGTGTGTGTGTGTGTGTGTGTGTGTGTGTGTGTGTGAAGGGGGAAGAGCGATAGTACAGTACGTGAAAAAGGAAAAATGAGAGAGGACAAACAGGACGGGTAACAACTTGAGCATGTGTGCAATTTATTTCAGTTTGTGCGCGTGTTGTCGATCAGCGTCTCCGAGTCCGTGTTTACATCTGTGTGTGTGTGTGTGTGTGTGTGTGTGTGTGTGTGTGAGAAAGAGAGAGGTTCCTCTGAAGCGGACAGCAGGCCGGATGAGTCGGCGCCGCTCCACCGCGGGGCGGAACACAGCCACGCTGATGTAAAAGTAATAATCTGTGGCTCTTTCATATAAATGAATTTGTTTTTGTGTAACACACATTTGTTGCCTCTGCTTCTGTACAATAAGAAAAGAACAGCAGACTGTGCTCACACACACACACACACACACACACACACACACACACACACACACACACACACACACAAATAACTCTCCTGCCACACAGACCGAGCCAGAAGAGACTTCTTCAGATTTTCGATTTCTCGGTTTGCGAGATAAGAATCAGCGTTTCCTTTCCTCCCTCCTAGAGCTCTCTCCATCTTCTAGCTACATTATTCATTTGTTCTTCCACCCCGGATTTATTTAGGGTTTGTAAACTGGAAAGGAAAAAAGGTTAGAAATTAAACATGAACTAATTGATTGCTCGACTAATTTTAAAAGCTCAAAATGCACGTGGCGTTAGGTCGATCCTATGAACAGTATAAGTATTATTATTAATTATTCTAATTATTATACAGTGCATACATTTTTTAAGTTAAGTGTAGAAAAGGGAACTTTTATTTTATTTTATGTAAAAAAGTAACGAGTAGTCACATAAGATAAATGTAGTGAGTAAGAAGTATTTCAATATCAATAAAGTGTGTAAATTAATATACTATACCTCTTATTTTGTAGTTCCACATAGTCAAACTCTCAGTTTTGAACATTTCCATTAATCATAATTAATCATAATTAAGGGGGATTTTTGAGGTGCACAAACGGGCATATTTAATGCCAAAAAAGGACGTGACCGACCACCTGATTCAGCCGCAGTGTCGCCTCTCAGGACCCTCGGCCCAAAATATCCCACGAACTCCGGGAGAAGAATACAACATGAGAAATCAAAGCGGCGCTCGTTTTTCTTCTCGTTAGCTTCTCGGTTTCCCGCAGCCGGAGCCGCCTGCGTCCATCGACGGCAGCCGGGCGGCGGGAGAGCGAGAGACGCCGATTCGTCTTGACATGTTAAGTTGCGACTCGATCGGGTTTCGAGCCGCGGCGCCGTTAATGGACGGGGGCGAGCGTTCGTCTTACCGCGCCGGGTCCGCTTACCGACAGGAGCCCCGCGACCTTGGCCCCGGCCGCCGTCCGTCACACGCTCCGATTGGTTGACGGACAGATTTCAACCAAACGGCAGTTGAGAAATCACTCGGGAGGCGCCTCGTTTTACCTCCGTCACACGGAACCTCCGTCTTCAGAGGACGGTCGGAAACGTCCGCCGCTGCAGAAATACCTCTCAAGTGGAGGGGAAACATTTTAGTATCAGATGTGCACTAAGTGATTTTTAAAAATGTGATTATTTTCAAGACTATCCAGATACCTGATGTCTCAGAATAAGAGACGAAGTATATCATGAAATATCTCAGTGACTCCAACATTTTCTCCAACTTCTGATGAAATGGATGTTGACGGTTCGATGTAAAGGCTTAAAAACAAAGTCTTGATTTACGCCGCTAAAGGTAACGCGTCAACAGAAACCACAAGAGGAAAGGTCTTCTTTTCTCTCACAGTAACCAGGGGATGCTACCGGATTGGCACTCGGGACGCAATGTGTTCAAATACTGACGATGTTTGTTGTACTTTGTGTTTAGCGCTAATTAGCAAATGGTAGCATGCCAACGCGGTTACGGCTAACGGTTAGCGGGCCAGCGTTGGAGGAGAATACGTAACGTAGAGAGAAGGAAATAAAACACTGGTCCTTTCCTCAGACGGAATAAGAAAGTATAGGTAACCTGTCAGGTTGATCGTACCCACCTGGCTAATACACGCAGTTAGTGTTATGGCCAGCTGTCCCTTATGTTACCCCCCCCCCCCGTTCCTGTCGCATTAGCTTGTCAAGGGCATTTCTAGGGGAAGAAGAAGAAGAAGAAGAAGAAGAAGAAGAAGAAGAAGAAGAAGAAGAAGAAGAAGAAGAAGAAGAAGAAGAAGAAGAAAGAGAAATAAGTAGAAGAAAAAGTAGAAGGAGGAAGAGGAGGAGGAGAAGGGAAAAAAATAAGAAAAAGTAGAAGAAGAGGAAGGAGGAGGAGAAAGAAGAGGAAAAGAAGGAGGAAGAGGAAGAGGAGGACAAAAAGAAGAAATATAAGAAAAAGTAGTAGTAGTTTTTTTTTTTTTTTTTTTTCTTTATTTGTCTGATTGTTCGCATAGTTGGTTGTTTTGTAATTTTTGCACTTATTCATTTTTGATTGTCTGGTGTAACTTGGAAAAACGTAAAATAAAATGGTTGAATGAATGAAAGAAAAAGTAGTAGAAGAAGAAGAAGAAGAGGAAGAAGAAGAAGGAGGAGAAGTAAGAGAAGAAGACGTAGAAAAAGAAAAAAAGTAGAAGGAGGAAGAGGAGGTGGAAGAGCAGAAGAAGTAGAAGAAGAAGAAGAAGAAGGAAGAGGAAGAGGAGGAGAACGATGAAGAAGAAGGGAAACGGAGCCGGCAAAGCGAGGTTCTGCTCCGGGTTTCTGCTCCGGGTCTGCTCCGGGTTATGCTGGTATGCTGGGTTATGCTGTTAAAGAATGTGTGTGTGTGTATGTGTGTGTGTGGGGGGGGCTGTCTACACCTGTGTGTGATTGTGTTTGTGCAAACCCATGCCGTGCGATATGTCCCGTTATAATGATCCCGGCGCGGCATCTGGTGCTTTTTATACCGAAGCTCGTCACGAGAAACACCGCGAGCCGTTTTAAAGCTACGAGAAAAGCAACGTGTGAAAACGAAGCTGTCGTAAGTGACGGGGACGCGTTGTCACGTCTCAACCGCTTACGAACAAGTGATTCATCCGTTGGCGTCGTGGGAGGCGAGCGGTCCTCGAGGACGCCTGCGTCTGATTCACGAAGCAGCCGCTCAGTTACAGGGGATGAACGCTTCCCGCCTGTTTTAATCACCTAAACTACAGGCGGGTTGTGGAGTTAGCAAAGTGCAAAAAACACAGAAACAAGATAGATTTTTAAGCGTGTGCTTCAGGTTGTGATTAAAACGTGCATTCTCTCTAATGGCCATCAGGGGGCGACTCATCCGCTTGCAAACAAAAGTACGATTGAATTACTTTCTATGACATATTGACTACTTCTCACTTGATTTCAGTCTCATTTCAGGTCTTCTTCAATACAGCAGGAGGTTTATTTAGTAGATGATGGCCCATCAAGCAGGGTACGCGTAAAGGGGCGTGGCTACCTCGTGATCGACAGGTCGCTACCCCGGCGTTGTCTACGTTTTTTCATCTTTAAACCTTCCAGTGATTTTAAAGTTCATGGAAGCGCATTCACAGTAACCACGTCGACCTCTTACCCACAAATAAATAAATGAATGTCTATTTGGCTAAATATATAATTATAAAAATGAAGTGTTTATAACCTGTATGATAATTTGACCACTACAAAGCAACGGAAAGGAATATATTACACCTGATGTGTCGGTGATGACGTCATCCATCAGATCAAACCTACAGAAGTCTGGATCCACGTTAAACTCGTCCAGACACGTCCCACCCGAAAAACAGCAGCATAACGTTAGCATGAATCAGCTCTAAAGAAATGATGATTTATATTGCGGCCGCTCAACAACAGTTGTGTGTCGGAAACAAAAGCAGTCGGGCTTAAATTATTCACGAGGTCTAACGAGAGGATAGTTGCGGATACTTTGCCGGCGAGGGGTCGGACTGCGGGGCGAATCGAGCGGCCATCTTTCAGTGAGGTGGAAGAGGAAAGTGAAGGAAAGTGCGTTTACCGAGCAGAGGAGATGGCTCCCGAGCCGTTTGTAGAGCGGCGTGTTCTGGCCCGTGTTTGCGTGGAGCGCTGCCACAACAAAAGGAGGCTTGGCGGAGGGCAGAGCGAGAGGCGCCTCGCATCAAACGTCTTCGCTCGCCGCTCTCGCCTTCTGAGCGCCGCCGGTCCTTTGAGTTTGTCCCCGGCTCCCCGGGGGCCGACGGCGCTAACAAGGCCTCCCCGCCGGCCCCGCCGAGTTTACCTCGCTTACCTCAACACGCCGGTTAGCGAAAACAAAATGACTTACTACTATTGGGTCCCTCTTTTGCAGGGGATTATTTTTGGATTAATCTCCAAAGGACTGCAGCTGCTTATGAGGATGTTTGGACGCTTTGAATCCGGAGAGGAAATAGTTCAAACCCGATGGCGGCGGAAAGCTCCGGTTCAGGTAATCGAAGCGTGAATATGCTTTCCCTCTCCGGGTTCGTCCTCACCAAGTATACCGCCGTGTCTCGAGTTGTTGTGCAGTTCTTCTTTCGTACAGTTTCACAAGTGGGTCAAACTCTGAGAGTATCGGACTTACGTTACTCCTAACCTAAGCATTGAGCTTTTTTTAGGCCTCTGCTCCGAAAAGTAAATACCCAAACTCAAAAGGCTGTATCTCTGTAGGCTGGATTCATCCGACCTGACGCTCAGTCCGGAGGAAGCAGGTCAGCCGCGTTAATAAATAATAAATGGTAATAATACAGAATTTTAACTCTTAATTGTTGAATATTTGTGTCACGCTTTGGACAAGAGACAACGTTAATGAATTAGACGCAGCAGAAACAATGTCACGTTTTAGTGAAAAAATGTCACGTTTAAATGAAACAATGTCACGTTTTAGTGAAACAATGTCACGTTTTAAAGAAACAATGTCATGTTTTAAAGAAACAATGTCACGTTTTAATAAAACAATGTCACATTTTAATAAAACAATGTCACGTTTAAATGAAACAATGTCACGTTTTAGTAAAACAATGTCACGTTTTAATAAAACAATGTCACGTTTTAATGAAACAATGTCACGTTTTAAAGAAACAATGTCACGTTATAATGAAACAATGTCAAGAAGTGGGCGTGGCCACACTGGGGCCAGGTGATAGGGAAGTGGGGCCAGGTGGAACTAATGAGGGCGGGGCTGAAGTCCACGAAGGCACTAAAACAAGACAGAAAGCAAAGAACTTCAAAATAAAAGAATAAAGTGAAAAGCAAAACGCAAGTTCATGGCATGAATATTAAGGGTTATATATATATATATATATATATATATATATATATATATATATATATATATATATACACCATATCTGAGAGTCATTAGTATTGGGTGCAGCTTCTCCTCCCAGTTGTGCCCAGACAGGTGACCGTTGTGACCTTTATGACCTTCATGACCCCGGCTCACGGCGTGACAGATGCTACTTGCTGCTGGAGGGACTCGTGGACAGAACATGCCTAAGTATAGCCTTCCTGCAGCGCCAGAGGTCAGGAGGTCATGAGGTCAGGATCCGGCCCTCGTGTGCCTACGACTCACACCTGGGAGAGAGAGAGAAGTAAAGAGAGGAAGAGGTAGAGAAGTAGAGAGAGAGAGAGAGAGGTAGAGAAGTAGAGAGAAA
This sequence comes from Liparis tanakae, assembly GCA_036178185.1. NCBI lineage: Eukaryota > Metazoa > Chordata > Actinopteri > Perciformes > Liparidae > Liparis > Liparis tanakae. The sequence goes on along the minus strand of CM070089.1, from coordinate 13,077,291 downwards.
GGTAGAGCGAGAGGAGGGAGGAGAGGTTAAGAGGTAGGGGGTGGGGGGGGAGAAACACAAGCACACCCTGGCCTCTGGTCCTTTTAAAGCTCCTATGAAGACGGCCGAGCAGACAGCGCCCCCTACCTGTCGGCTGGAGCTGTGAGCGTGTGCAGCAACACACACACAGCATCAGCAGCTGCTCTGCACTCCTGATGATGAAATATTTTCCCTTTTCCCTCCTCTACCCCCCCCTTCATATATTGGCTCAATATTAGGAGTGCCCGAGGTAAGAGGTGGAGGCTGTGAGGCTGGAGACACCCGCCGCCCTGTGTAAGTGCGGTGTCATCAGGGGTTAAGTGAGGAGGAGGAGGAGGAGGAGGAGGAGGAGGAGGAGGAGGAGGAGCTTATCCTCACCGTCTGAAGCCAGAGAAACATCCCGTCACGACCCAGAGGTTCAACACATATGGGAAAAAAAGACATTCCTCCTGGACTCATTATCCCCCCCCTGACAGACACACACACACACACACACACTCACACACACACACTCACACACACACACACACACACACACACACACACACACACACACACACACACACTCACACACACACACACACACACACACACACACACACACACTCACACACACACACACACACACACACACACACACACACTCTTGTGTAACCCAAGTCAAAAGGCTCCGTTTGAAGACTTTTAAGACGTTTAAGTCGATTACAGAAATAAAGAAAGTTGGTATTAGAAGGAAAATCTGGAGTCGGTTTTATATTCATAGTTGATGTCGCCAAGAGGGCTCTCACCGAGATATATATATATATATATATATATATATATATATATATATATATTGAGGCGAATCTTTCTTGAAAATGTGCATCAATCTTAACCATCACGTCCGTACGTTGACTCCGGCGCGTTCTTCACAACCGGAGCTGACAGACGCGCCGCGGGCCCTTCCCCCGACTTCTGAAGGCCTCCGCTGTCAGAGCCGGGGCCCCCGGGGGCCGCGCAACACGGAAGTTAAATGAAGGTTAAATGGAAAGCTCTTCAAAGCGGGAGATCTCCACCGTGGAAAAAACATATAATAAACGCAGGGAGAGGGAGGGGGTGGGGGGCGTGGCTCAGGGAACAGGTGCCAGGAAGAGCCCTAATTGGCCTAATTGGCCTCAGATGTGTGGAATCGGGTTAATTGTCTCTCTGCTGTGTGAGATGGAGGGAGGAGACCGGGTAGAGTGACTAGAGAGCTGGAATAGTTTTTATGCAATTTAATTCAGTTTATTCCAACGAGCAGCATGGAGGCCGCCGGCAGCCGATTTTTGTCAGATTAGATTTTTTATTGTCTTTCTACGTAAACTTTTTGGACGCAACTCGCCCCAAAGCGGGGATGAGTGTCTTCCAGGGAGGGATACGTGAAAAAGCACTTGGACTTCGGCTCTTTGCTAATTCAACCACGCCAGCCCGCTCATGGTGGAGGCGGCGGAGGGATCTGCTGAAGCGTGATTGGACGTCACAGGTCAGCTGATCGCGATGCAGCTGTACAGTAAAGCGTGGCGGAGACGGACGATGCCAATCCGCTAATGGAGGCGGTGCATCTCATCTTCATCACGGGAAACCTGCACGAGTGAGTCCACTGTCGTGTGTGTGCGTGTGCGTGTGCGTGTGTGTGTGCGTGTGTGTGTGTGGCAGGAGAATCTCAAGCAGCGAGACGCACTACACCAACAAAGGCGGTCGTGTTTCATGTCTCTGCACGTCAAAGGAAGGAGATCAGAGGACTGGGGGGTGGCGGTGTGTGTGTGTGTGTGTGTGTGTGTGTGTGTGTGTGTGTGTGTGTGTGTGTGTGTGTGTGTGTGTGTGTGTCATCAGACGCACGCTAACCCCCCCGCTGGGCCCGCCCACACCCCCTCGCTGTGTTATCACATCGTCGTTGGCGAGGTGCGGTCGGCAGGGAATACGGTGCGACGCCGTTTTGAAGGTCAACTTATTCTGCATTGAACCCCCCCCACTCACTCACACACACACACACACACACACACACTGACACGTCTATCACAGGAAACTGGAGCTTATTGTCCTCTCATCTCCTGTTGACCCTCATCGCCCCATTAAAATCTAGCCTGGAACTCAGCCCGAGGGTCTGCAGCCGTCAACGACACGCGCGGCCTCTTGTAGCAACGCATGCTAATGAGACTAAGGGGGGGGGGGGGGGGGGGGGATGGGTTACCAGGCAGAATTCATAATCGGTCGTGGCTCTGAAGCGGCACGAGAGCAAGAGGAGTTTTCCACTTTGAGCCACTGGTGGCGACTGCAAATGGACACACACACACACGCATATATATATATATATACACACACACAGATATTGTTATTCTTTGTGCCGACATGCTGTAGGGATTATTAGACCTCGGCCGTATGGCTCCTGCTCTCCTGCACTACCAGCCTCCACCAGCGGGGGCCTCGCGCCGCATCGGCCCGATCGCGACCAAACAATCGGAATCGACCACATGGTGGAGGAACATCTCAAAGACGACCCCCCCCCCCCCCCCCAAATCTGACATCTCAATTTTGTCCCCCCCCACACACACACACACTCACACAAACACTCACACACCTCCACACACACTCACCACATACACACACCTACAAACCTACACACACACTCACATCTACACTTACATACACCTACACACTTACACACACTACACACACACCTACACACAAACACATTACAGCGTTCAAGACACAGTCAAAAGGCAAAAGGCTTATTTGGATATATATACTTTATTTTCATTTAGTGACCGGTGAAACCATTCTTATAATTCATAAATAAATAACCCGTGGTGCTCGTTCCGTCACTCGGAAGTCGTGAAGAGGCGGAGACGTTAAAGTGGGCGTGGCCTGCTCCTTCCCTGCTGACGCACACTACGCCCTCAACGCTGTCTCCTAAAACACGAAATACAGCGAATAAAAGATATCCAGACGACATCCGGAGCTCCAGATGAAGATCTACAGAAAGAGAGGACGGCCTTCCCTCTACCCGGCCGGAGTCTGAGCGACCGAGCTGCTCGCTGATGGCCGGCGGAGAGCAATAAGGCACAGAGATGACGTCATCGTCCTCCAGCTACACGCCGTGCTCTGATAGGTTCACCTCTGCAGATTGGAAGTCGGCGTTCCACCAGAGATCAGCTCAAGAAGAAGAAGAAACAATCTGATGTTTTCCAAGTGGAGTTTTGAATGTGGAAATTCCTGATTTCAAAATCCGAAATGAAAAAATAAATATCCGGTTTCATAACGATACAGAAATCCGTAATATAATAAAACGCTCCCGTTCCTCGAACGTTTGAACCTCAGATGATCGCTGTGCTCCCCGACAGGAGGCCGTGGAGCCGTGACACTCTGTGCACAACAGAACTATATATACTTAATAAAACAGCTTTTCTTAAAGTGAACATTTAAATATTTCTTCTGTGTACGAAAATAACCCAACAGGCGTGAACGTATGTCGTATTCAGTTCAACTGAACCTCTAAATAAACCTCTTGTTTGCACAGGTAACAAATACAAGCTGCTGCGCAATAATAATTCATAAGGCTCTCGGTGCGTGTCGAACAAATCAATTCCATTTGGATTAAATGAATGCATATTGCTTAAGTTGGAACAGATGTGACGTCCATCGGGTTCAGGTTGTCACTGCTGCTCAGATTAAACATGTGAGCCCTTCTCACATGTTTCATGTACCTCATGGGATTACAGCCTCAAGTACTTCTCATAAAACATCAACGTTGTACACGACTGGTGTTTGTTGATTCCTTTTCATCGTGGGAACCACATATTATAGAGATTAAAATGAGGTCTACTTTCAGGGGGAGTGATGTGGGAACTGGAGGGTATTCTCCTTAGTTTCATCAAACCATGACAAGGGTGTGTTGTTCTGTTTTTATACTGAGCAAATAAACACCAATAAACTATAATCACATAGACTCCTGACGCTCCATAAAGCTGACACCTTGTTGGAAAGGAAAGCTCGGGGTCTAGAGGGCTCGCCGCCACAAGGGGGCGGTGTTGGTAGGAAGTGATTGTACAGCTGTCTGTCTCCTCCCAAAGCTCTGCAAAGGGACGGTCGCATCCACTGAGGGGGGAGTTAACATTCATGAGGTTCCCATGCTCGTCGTTAAGCTAGAAGGAAGGTACAGAGAGTGTCTGATATCGGCACGAGACACTGGTGCATTGTGGGAGGAAGAATCCGAGTAGCGGACACAGTCGAAATCAAGACAAGCTCATCTCCAGACGGAAAAATGCAAATCCCTCAGAAAGAATCTTTTATTTTAATAAACGTCCTGAAAAATTATCTGGACAACGTTCCACCCTCAGAACGCATCCAGCCAAACCCAAACGTTAACTAGCATGAACTAGCATGTACTAGTATTAACCAGCATTAACTAGCATTACCAGAATTAACTAGCTTTAACTCGCATTTACCAGCATTAGCTAGCTTTATCAGCATAAACTAGCATTAGCTAGCATTAACCAGCATAAACCAGCATTAAATAGAATAGATTAGCTTAAATCTGCATAAACCAGTATTAAATTACCCAGCATAAACTAGCATTAACTAGCATAAAGCAGCATTAAATTAACTAGCATAAACCATAATAAACCAGAGGGGTTTTCACAGTGATAAAGCGCTTGGTTGTAATGAACCAGGTGAGGCTACAGAGACGTCTAGTTCCATTGCTCACGATTCATTTCATATATTCAAACCTCGGTAAAGGGACAATGCAATGTTCTGTTGTTGTTGTTCATGATGATGTTTTTTTAAATGACCTTTGTTATTAAAATGTGTTGGCTCTGTTACGGGTCACCGGGGACCATGAGGTCAACGTGGTCGACCACTACGAAACACCTGGAATGGACAGAATATTGCACAACGCTGACGGTCACAGATACAGTTCAATGGTTTTATATCTTCACTTGTTTGCACACGAAACGATTACAAACACAGCTCTACTTCACTAGCATCGGGTGGTTAGTAGCATCAGTAGTATTGAAACGCATTAAGATACTGCCGTTAGTGAATTAGTTACAGGACATTACGGAAACCTCGTAGCTTCAACATTTAGACGGACGGACACGTTGGGAGACACACTTTATAGTTTTGGAGAATACGTGGGGCACATTGAACACAAAGCTGTATCAGCTGCGTGAAACACTATTCACTGAACAACTCCCCTGCATTCTCTACATCACATGTAAAACAATGCAAGAAACACGTTTCCCTGCATATCGGCATTTAAATACGAGAAATGATATGGGCTCATGGGCTCTGTGTGTGTGTGTGTAGAAATGCCACTATTGCGCAGATGGTTTTTGGTCATTAATACCTTGTTAAGGCCCACAGAGGAAATTACATTCAACCATAATTAAACTCATTTAATTGCAGCATTTTTTTCTGAAATGCGGTTTGGGGCCGTTTCTCCTCGGCACGCCGTCCTCGGGTCTAAACGGGACGCTCGGCGACGCACAGGAAGCATTTAACGACTCGATCGAAAGTATTAAAGTTGGACATTTGCGCAGGTTTTACGACGTCACGTAGCGGTGCGGCGGCGGGCAGCTTGACACGCGGGCAGCAGCGTTGCCAGCTGTGATCACATCTGTTCGTTATTTTTAGAAGTATGGAATTTTATGGCACCCAAATGCCATTTTAAAACACAGTGCAATTAGGATTTTTTTGAGTTCTCGCTTGACACGCATCACCAGATGGATCGGCCATGTCCGGGCGCACTGGGATCGCGACTCACACTGCGGGCAACGCCATCGACAAGTCCACGGGAGTCTTTCACGTCACGGAGCTGACCGACTGAGGGGAAATATAACTTTTGAGGGTCAACATCTGATAACAATGGAGGCAGGTGTGATTTTGCAAACGTTAGCCGGAAATCGTGACGTCTGATCCCCATTGGCAGGTGTGATTATTAGAACGTTAGCCGGAAATCGTGACGTTTGGTTCCCATTGGCAGGGACATTCAGATCCTATACAAATGTCCACAATTTGTCAATAACTGCTCACGGACCACGTTACCCGTGGTTTGAAAGCTCAGATCAGTGTCACTCGAAACTTCAGCGAGAACGGAAACCTGCTGTTGCTTCCAAGCCGCTGAGCTAGGTCCTCCTAACCTTCAGGATCAGTTCCCTGCTTCCTCTTGTTGACTTAACCTTTCCTTGATTACCAAACATTTGGTGAGTTATAGAAAGACTATTCAGTCTGCTGGTGCGTTTGGAACCGATCATATCAAATCGCATCGGAAGACGCAGCAGAAAGAAAGGAATGATGTTTGTTGCTACCCCATGGAATATTGAACTTGTCGGGGCGTATGGCAACAAACTAATAAACAACTGGAATATATATAATACTCTTTTTTAGTATTCTTCTCTTAGCACTGTTGATTTTTCCTACTGTGAATTTTTGCTGCAACTAATGATCTGCATCTGCAGCATCTGTGGATCCGTTGCTATGCTATCTCTCAGTTGGCACCATTTAGTTTAGTTTCTACAGGAACTAAAAAACCAACAGCCTGATTGTTACAGAGACTATTTGTCTGATGATTGTACCCCCCCCCCTACCCCCACAACCCATTGCAGTCTTATAGTCACAGTAAATCCGCTATGAGGTGAACGTGGTAATAAAATACAATAGTTGGTGCGACACGGTTTCCCTTTCAGTTTCTTCTTTTGAAGAGACTTTTTGTCTACTCATACATGCAATATCTTATATTTTTGCTCTTTGACAAACAGATCTTCCTCCAGTGTTTGCTTTGGCAATTAAGTTTCCACAGAAAGGCAGGGGACCCTGAATAGAGCCTTGTGGAACACCGAGACGCCCCTCTTGGCTTGGAGCTCGGTTTGATCGTGATGGTGTTGCGGGGTTGTCTCGGGGGGTGGGGGTGGGGGGGAGTGGTCGGCCGAGTGGAGGGATCTAGATGTTGGTTTCCCGCTGCGTGGCTTCGTCACTTTTGCCGACCAGCTCCTCTGACGCCTCGGCTTCCCCGTCAGCCTCCTTCGGATCCTTGACACCGTCTGGATCTTCTGTTTCAGTCCGTTTGTACAGCTCGGCACACTTGCGCTCACGCTCCAAGAGTCTGTAGTTGATGAAGTTCCCGATGAAGAGCCAAATACTGGCCAAAATCACGATGGCCCCACAGCAAAAATACATGTACTTGTAGTTTTTTGTGATATCGACCAGTTTCCCTGCAACAGAACACACGGTTTTAAGATGTAAGTAATACTGCGTAGAACTGAGATGTCATTGATTTAAAAAAATGACTAAATGTCAACTATCATTAATTCTACCCATTTGAGTGAAGGCCTGTATATAATTGCATATTGTCCCATTAGCACAACCAATATATCTTAGTGAGCTTTTTACCAAGAAGCATCAATATACATACATATATATATGTATATATAATGTATATATATATACACATATATGTGTATATATATTGATTGATATATACATACATATACTTTCAAAGAGATAAAAACCCTCGAGAGTAAAGGCAGTAAAACATGTGCGTGTGATAGAATGAAATATGCTCTGAGACTGATCGTACCTGCAAGAGGTGGGCCGAGGAGGACCGGGCAGCACTCCACGATGGTGGTGAGTCCCACAGCGCTGGAGAACCTCTGAGGCCCAACGATGTCCATCAGCGTTTCAAACAGCACTGAACTGACCATGCCAAACGCAAAGCCGAAGAACATGGCGTACACCACCAGACCGGTGTAGTTCTCCACCAGGGGGCAAAGCATGTGGCACACTCCGTTGTACAGCACGGCAAAGCTGAAGAAGTACTGGATCCGGGGCCGGATCCAGCGCGAGTTGGCCAGCAGCCCCATGGAGGGCCTCGCAACCATGTCGACAAAAGCCAGGATGGAGAGCAGGAAGGCAGCCGAGTACTCGTCCACGCCCATGTCCTTAGCGAAGGCCGCGAGGAAGACGATGGGCGCAAAGAAGCCCAGGAACATGATGACGTTGCCCGACAGGTAGATGAGGAAGCCGCGATGCTTGAAGAGCGACAGGTCCAGGTACTTGTTGAAGGTTTGCCAGGCAGTCAGCTTCTCTTTGGTCACGGTGGCAACGGCGGCCACCTCCTCGTCCTTCTTGGCGGGCGGCGGCCTCAGAGGCCTCATGAGGGACCCGGCCACAAGGCAGTTCAACAGCAGGCCTCCCAGGATGAGGAAGCTGCCTCTCCAGCCGAACTGGTTGAAGAGGTACTGGTTGAGAGGAGCCAGGGTGCTGAGGAACACCGGACTGCCGGCCATCGCCAGTCCGTTGGCGATGGGGCGCTTCTTGCAGAAGTATCTGCCGATCATCGTCAGCGCCGGCTGCAGGTTGAAGGCGAGTCCAAGTCCTGTTAGCAAAGACGGCGGAGCATTAACAAGTGTTCGTGTGCCAATGCTAAGAAGCATAGATTTGACGTCCTACTTACCTACAAAATAAACAAAGTAACTGAGCATCTCTGATGTAGTTGCTTTAAAAACTAGCTGGCAACACGGTTGATTAGCCACGCGAGCACCGCGGCTCTAAAGATTGTCAAACATTATAATTTATGATAAATTGCCTGCAAAACTAATCAGGTTCCCATCAGCCTCAGTTGTATTTTGGGATTAACGCTAATTAGAAAATGTTAAGGTGAAATTACGACGCTAACATGATACCTGCTAAACATCTGCATGCTAGCATTGCCCATGTGAGCATGCTAGTGATAGCATTTAGCTCAAAGCAACCATAGAGTTGGCTGGATAAGATTTATAATTTGAAATGCAAAGAATTGTTCCAACAATAAATTGGATAGAATCTGAAAGTATTTTTTTCTTTTGATGTTATACATATGTTATGCATATTATGCAATATGTTTATATATTATTACTTATTGAATTAAATAGCTGTGATGTATCTACAGTAAAGATCTAAATTATGCCTAAAAAGATGAGGAAAGAGAACATTTCAGCTTTTTAATAAAATACTTGGGTAGAAGAAGCCTGTTATTAATCAAGCCCGACTCACGGTAAGTTTTAAGTGGCATTTATAATCATCAGCATCATACAATTAAGGCAAGAACCAGAATATATTGGATTACTGACATGTAATTCCTGCAAAACACTTTTATTTTTAACCTGCTACTTAGAAGTAGCGGCTCATCAAATGAACTCAAAGTGGACTTAAGGTGGATTTAGACGGACTTACCGCCGATAACCCCGATGCAGATGTAGAGCTGCACCACGGTGTTGGAGAAGGAGGCGAGGATCATGCCGGTGGCCGACAGGCAGCCGCCCATCATGACCACGGGCCGGCAGCCGTACGTGTTGACCAGGATGCTGCTGATGGGCCCTGGAGAGCAGAGGGGAGACGCCGGGTCAACCTCCGCACGCCGGATGCTTACGGCGGGCCGACGGAGAGCGGCGCGCAGCGCTTTAATCCGGTTGGCGCTGCACGCCGCCGGGAGCGCTGCTTCTATTAATAGAAGCAGCTGAGCGCTTTCAGTTCTTTTAAGGCGGCACTCCCATCGTCTCGTGCCAAATTAATTTCGAGGAAGTGGCGGACGGACGTCATTTACGACTGAGAAGAAAATACCTTCAGGGTGCGATCACACGGACGACACTTTTAAAAGTGCAGGAGCTCCAAAAACGTGCCGGGCGAAACAGCACCAACCGTTGATTTTAACTAACTAGCTTAACTCTAACTGACTAGCTTTACGCTAATTAACTAGCTTAACTCTAACTGACTCAGTGCGATGAGGCACATTTCCTAATGAATCGCCGTCTGCATTCCAGGGTTCGTACGGTCATGGAAAACCTGGAAAAGTCATGGAATTTTAAAATGGTCATTTCCAGGCCTGGAAAAGTCATGAAAAAAACTTAAATCATAAAAGTTTGGGAAAAGTCATGGAAATTTGTTATGATCACGTTTTCATTTATGCCGAGTTTGAAATAATTAATATGTTTTTTAGAGAAAAGCGCTAAAAATATAAGCCGGCGTACGCTCTCAATACGCAACATGTTCTACATTTTTCATGTTTTTACCGAGATTTCAGTTTGGTCGTGGACATTTGGTTTAAAGTCCAGGAAAACTCATGGAAAACTCATGGAAAACTCATGGAAATCCATTGGTCAACATGTGTAAGATCCCTGGTATTCTCAGTGTAGCTGCTGTCCGGTTCAGAATGAGGTCAATCCAACACCCTCCTGGGCTCAGGAAGGTTGACTCCCTCCATAGAAAAGGGTTTTATGTCGTATTTGTGCCGCGTCACTTTGTGTTCCAGTGTTTAAACCTGGATTTGGATCAGTCTCACACATCTCGGTACATTACATCTGAATATTGTGGCTGCGTCTTGTAATCGACACCGAGCCCCGAACCCCCCGAAGCTGCATTTCTTTAGGCACAGGAGGTGTGAATTGAATCGGGAGAGAGAAAAGTAATGAAAGATGTTTCTGAAGCAATACTTTCATTACTGGCCACGAGACGTATCGTCTTTCTGCCGGCGGCCCCGAGCGATCCACCGAGCCGCGGCGGCCGAGGACTTAATTCGCTCTGCGTGAATCTTTTTTTTTTTTATCGACCTTGAGGAAAGTTCCCCTCATTTGCATCCGTCGGTCCCCCGAACGGTCCGGAGGAGGAGGACGCCCCCGAGCCTCGCACATTACCTCCCTTGAAATAAAAAAGGCTTATCACCTCCTGGCCAGACTTCATTTCACAGTGGACACAAAGCCCTAAATATAACCCCCCGGACCCCAGAAGGGAACGACGCGTGTAGAAATGTGCGGAACCGTTTCCGACCACGACCCTTTAGCGGGGCCGCGGATGAAGTCGCCCTGAAAGACGCCCTGCGGCAGCACGGACCGTTACGCAGACATCAGGGGGCTTTGTGCTGGAAGTTTATACAAGTTTATACAAGTTTATAGGAGTCGACATGAGGCGAGGAGGTGAGGTTTAGGACGGAAGAATCCCACTTGAGACGTGACGTTTAACCGCCGTCCCGTGAGAACATGTTTAATCTCACTTAATCGGGCCTAAACATATATTATTTAGTTGTTGCAAATATATTTGCCAGTGTTGCGTCTGAGCCTGTAATACAGCGGTTGGCCGAGTAATGAAGTACTCTTTCGTGCCAGTAGGGGGCGGTAGCTAACGCAGTAATTACATGAACATTTAAGATAGTAGAATTAAAAAGATTATGCGCTGGAGACGCTGTGGTGGAGAAGGGCGATGGGGAAATAATAATAGGACATTTACATATTATTTATGGAGCAATTTCCCCCCCGACTGACTGAAATCTACAGGCATTTAAAAAGAAATTGGGGGTACTTTTGAAATTTGTGAAATAACATTTAACCTTTATTTATATATATTTATATATATCTATATATATATATATATATACATACAGTGTATATATATATATATATATATATAAAAATACATACATATATATATATATATATATATATATATATATATATACTTATATAGGCTGACAGTATATGAGCAATAAAAATGGCAATAATAAGAAGGGGAGAATCTAAAGATGACGCTCATGACGGAGCGCCGAAGGAACGCAGACGGCCTTGTTTACACGCTGCCTCGCCCAAAGTCAAGTCTCTCTCCGTCTTCTCTCTCTCTCTCTCTCTCTCTGGATTAGCGCAACTGATCCACGGCGCCTGCAGCTTAAAACACGTCATCATCGCGGCGCTGCCAGCGGGGGCGGGATGACGTGACCCGTCATGGATTTGATGTGTGAATCTTATGAAGTTGATATATTAACGAGCATGCTTTTATTGTGAAAGGTTGCGGTCATGAGGTTTGCGCTGGGTAGGAGTGAGAAATAAAAAAATCCTTTCTGCAATTTAATTAATTAATTAATTAATTTATTTATTTTCAGTCTGAGGCTGAACACACACACACACACAGACACACACACACACACACACACACGCAGCGGTGGTGAACATGGAAGCAGATTGCTTCATCAGCGTAAGAGGCGGAACACGAGAGCGGATGTTCTAATGAACTGACGAGCGATCAATAACAGAGAATGAGTAACGAGAGCCGCGCGCTAACGACAAGCGGCCATCGTTAAGTTGAAGAGGCACACACGCACACTCTCGCACACACACACAAACACACACACACACACACACACACACACACATCTCTTAGCCAAGACGCCGTAATCGTCCCCAAAATTTGAATATTTTGTTAAAATATTATTTTGCCAAGTCTTAGCGCTGGAGCATAATCGATGTTGTGATATATATATATATACAAATATACATATACATATATATACAAATATACATATATAATATATATGTACATATACATATATAATATATATGTATATATACAGTATACATATATTTATGTATACATATATATATATGTATTTTATGTATACATATATATGTATTTTATGTATACATATATATATAATATATATGTATACATATATTTATATATATATATGCACACATATATATATATATATATATATATATATATATATATATATATATCCAGAGACCACTTCCTGTTGCAAAAGCCTCTTCAAAATATCACATCATGACCATCACAAACAGAATACAGCGGTCATACTTGTATCTGCTTCATAACAATGTAAAGTATCTTTAAGACATCGGACATCAAAGCCACGACGCCCTCGACTCACCCGCAGCGTACATGACGGCCAGCATGATGGAGGAGATCCACGCCACCTGGCTGTAGGACGCCCCGAAGATGATCTGGATGTCCTTGAAGTAGACGGTGATGGCCTTGGGGAAGGCGTAGGAGAAGCCGATGGAGATGAAGGACGCCAGCACCACGGCCCAGCCCCAGCCGCCGTCCGGCGGGGGCACGGCGGGGGGACTCGCGGTCGGGGGCGCCATCGCTCGCCCACCTGGGCGCCGGGAACTCGGCTGCGGGGGAAACGGAGGAAAACAACGTCAGCTACAGCGTCTCTGACCGCCGCGTCTCTGACCGCCGCCGCGCCTCGTGTTGACGGTACACGCGGCGCCCGCTACGGGGGTCAACAAACACGCCACGTAGACGGCCTGCAGGCGAGGGCACGCCAGAAGAGAGGGCCTTTCAGAGGGCGTGCGCCGCCACCTTGAAGTCAGGAAACAAGGCGGAGCCTGTGTGGCCGGGTCGCCGCTGTGTGCAATGCAAACACACACCCTCGTTACACGTGGTCACACCCGTGTGCCACAACTCAAGGACAAACACACACACACACACACACACGGGAGGACGACATGCGTCCGGACCTCATTAGCGTGACCTCTCCAGTAGGTTTTGAGATCGCCGCAAGCGAGATGCGGGTTCGCTGATAACCGCCGCCAGAGAGGTCAGAGGTCAGAGGTCAGAGGTCAAAGGGCCATGCAGCGGCTCTACGCATCGAGCTCAGGCGCCCCGTGTTATATGTGAAGTTTAGTATTTTGTTTGGCGGGAAGTTGAACACACACCCCTGGTTGCGTCATCGTGGCGTGCGGCCTGATGTCATCACAGTTGCATGATGGGAATTTAAAGAGCTATAAATCATGAAATCTCAGCCTCTGATGCTTCAATTTGGAGAATTCTTTGTTTCCTTAAACAATTTGTGACTTGGATATATATATATATATATATATATATATATATATATATATATATATATATATATAAAATAAGACTAATAGGTAATAATAAGACTATTTGTCTACAGATAAAAAAAATGTAATCAGACAATCATATTCAATTTTATTCTCATTTATTTCTGGTAATTTATTATTAAAAAATTCAACTATTAACAATAAGAACTTTCTTCTTTTTTATAATTCTAATTTATGAGGGAAGAAATGAACACGATGAATGAAATTCGACTGCCATTATATTAAATATTGCTTGGATTAATATTATTAGTTATTAAACGTGGATTCATCTTTATTACGACTGAATAGCAACAAAAATACTGGAGAATAGTAATATGACTATGACTCGTATTAATTTATTTTAATGGTTTTATTAATTACTTTTAATGGTGTATATTCTTATAATGGTTTTAATACTTACTTTTGAAGAGTATGTTTTTCTTCTTTTAATGTGCTGCGCTGTAACTTTGCATTGTGTGTGTTGTTTGTTGTTGTTGTTTATTATGGTCTGTCAAGGGGCTACAGATGCTAATGAGCTGTAGCTCTGCTGCAGCATCACATGATGACATTGATGTGTTAACTTTACGGTCCCCTTTAAATAAAGATAATAATAGAAATAATAACAAATATAATCCTCTGTGCACATGCATCCCAGATGGAGATGATGCAGTCGGCCTAATCCACGCTAACCAGATTACAGGCCGCGCAGCAGCGGCGCTCTTGATTGATTGGACGTGACCACGAACCTCAGGACTCGTAAGCGGCTTTACTGGAACAGAAAGAAATAGCGGCGGAAAAGAAGACGAGGACGGACGAGCTCGGACGGAGTCAAAGCGGAGCGAAGTCAGAGCGAAGTCGCCCGCCGCTTCCCACGACGTCCTCTCGAGAAGCCCTTCACCTTGACTGACAGTCGGCCACACCCACTACGAGCCACGCCCACTACGGGCCACGCCCACTACGAGCCACGCCCACTACGAGCCACGCCCACTACGAGCCCCGCCCACTACGAGCCACGCCCACTACGAGCCACGCCCACTACGAGCCACGCCCACTACGAGCCACGCCCACTACGAGCCACGGCCACTACGAGCCCCGCTCACTACGAGCCACGCCCACTACGAGCCACGCCCACTACGAGCCACGCCCACTACGAGCCACGCCCACTACGAGCCCCGCTCACTACGAGCCACGCCCACTACGAGCCACGCCCACTACGAGCCCCGCTCACTACGAGCCACGCTCACTACGAGCCACGCCCACTACGAGCTTCTACATCTGAAACCGGCAGCACCAGTTATTCCAGATTGATCTATTTAGTCCATGTAGTGGAGTCCCTGAGGGGAATTTCCTTCAACAGCGACGTTACCCGCCTCTCGGGTGTCCGGCGCTATGGTGATTAAGAAGAATTAGAATGTGATTGAAGACGTTCTTATTAAACTTGTGCATGTAAAACGTACGTGTGTAAGGGGTGACGGGTGTGTCCGCTCTGGGCTGTCGTAGCAACCGAGGAAGAGAGAAGAGGTGACTGGATGAGGCTGGATGAAGTATCTATCTATCTATCTATCTATATATCTATAATCTATCTATATATCTATCTATCTATCTATATAGCTATTATCTATCTATCTATCTATATATCTATAATCTATCTATCTATCTATCTATCTATCTATCTATCTATCTATCTATCTATCTATCTATCTATATAGCTATAATCTATCTGTCTATCTATCTATAATCTATCTATCTATCTATCTATCTATAATCTATCTATCTATCTATCTATCTATCTATCTATCTATCTATAATCTATCTATCTATCTATCTATAATCTATCTATCTATCTATAATCTATTTGTCTATCTATCTATAATCTATCTATCTATCTATCTATCTATCTCAGAGGAGGATCGTCACATTAAAGTATTCCATTTCTATTCCATTCTTATTTCTGTATGTTTATTTATTTTTATACATTTTTTTTAAACATTTATGAACAATTCTAACTTATTTCTTAGTTGTATTATAATTAAAACAATATTATTACTTTTTTGTGTACCTTGGTACAGGCAACACAGACAGGACACACACAACAAAGAACAGAAATAAAACCTTCATAAATTATCATAATTATTAGAGGAAATTCTGGGGGCATCAGGGGAACTTTATATTTCTTAGGGGCAGTGTTGCCCTTTCCCCTGGTGTATTTCCAACGTGTGTGTGTGTGTGTGTGTGTGTGTGTGTGTGTGTGTGTGTGTGTGTCGGTCAGTACCTCAGCAGAGAGCCTGAAACACTGCATTCTTTGTAGCGTAGACTAGGGTCTTCGGTTTAATTCACAACAGGGGCTCAGTGTTAGCTCAGTAATAGCTCAGTAATAGCTCAGTAATAGCTCAGTGCTAGCTCAGTAATAGCTCAGTGCTAGCTCAGTGTTAGCTCAGTGTTAGCTCGGTGCTAGCTCAGGGTTAGCTCGGTGTTAGCTCGGTGTTAGCTCGTGTTAGCTCAGTGTTAGCTCAGTGTTAGCTCAGTGTTAGCTCGGTGTTAGCTCAGTGTTAGCTCTCCGGTGAGTTCAGAGGCGGTCCGTACATTTGACTGTTTGTGTTTTGCATATCACGTGTTTCTCTGAGTTTGTAGATGAGGTGAGATTAGAGATCTTTGAATATCCGCCCAGCCCCTCGGCTATTTGACTTGGCAGAGAGATTCTTCTGCTCCGGGGTCAGAACATTAAAACGAAAATAAACCGAGTCAATAAGTCGTTAATGGATCAAAGATGAAAGCGCTAAACTCGTTTTGTACTTTGAGGGAAATCGGGACTTTTTGGAGACGAGAAGAAAAGAGCTGCACAGGTATAGGAAGAGGTAGAGGAGCCCCCCCCCCCCCATCCTCCTCCATCCTCCACGTTCTGTTTGACTCGTGGGGCTCAAACGTACGATTATTTTACGATAAGCATCTTTTTGTAAATAATGGACTAATGGTACTTTATTTATTCGTGACCTTGAGCGGCGGTGAGGTATTCAACGTGAAACGGCACTCGGATAAACAGACGCGACCTCTGCTGTCAGCGCCCCCCCCCCCCCACACACACACACACACACACAACATTCAGGAGACTTCAAGTTGTGGCAACGCAGGATTAGCGGTGAAGGTGACCTTGTGAGTAAGAAAACTCTCATTGTTGAACAAACGGTTCATCATTAACCCGACCCCCCCCCCCCCCTGTGTGGTGACCTCCACCTGAACACTTGCCCTTGAGCAACGCCACCGAAACACTACGAGTTTTCGGGCCCTGAAACTTCGATGGGAACAGAAACTTTCAGACGGTCAAATGAATGTCCACAAACTGTCAGGACAGAACCTCAGAGGGGGAGGAGCTCTCAGAGGGGGAGGAGCTCTAAGAGGGGGAGGAGCTCTCCTCACGGGGTTCACTGTCACAACACACGTCACTTCAATGGAGGCGGGGCTTCTTGGCAAAGCAAACATATGTGTATGTGGACCCAACGGCATGCTGGGAGTCCGTCGCCGCCGCGGTGTTTCCATGTGGGCCGACACCTACAGTCGACATCCGACCCAGAGCGCCCGCCGCTCCGCGCGCCCCTGAACGCGTCGTGAAGGTCAGAGGCGCCGGCCTCCGTTACGTGTTTGTTTGAACACGCCGAGTGAAGGAAGTCAAGACGCCTGAGACCCGACAGACTCAGATTAGAGATTAGAGCGGAGGGAGAGACGGAGGAACACTATAAACTACAGGTTACGGCTTAATGGACGAATTATGTTACGATTTCACAAGTTATTCTTCTTTTGAACTTAAAAATGACCTTTCAGAACCCCCCCATCCCTCTCTCTTATTCTCTCAATCTCTTTCTCTATCTCAATCGCTTTCGCCCTCTCTCGTTCTCTCTCTCTCTCTCGTCCTCTCTCTCTCACTCCTTCACTCTCTCTCTCAATCACTCTCTCGCCCTCTCTCACTCTTTCATTCTTTCTCTCTTTCTCTCAATCACTCTCTCGCCCTGTCTCGTTCTCTCTCACTCTTTCACTCTCTCCCTCCCTCTCTCTTGCCCTTTCTCTCTCTTTCTCTCTGTTGCTCTCTCTCATCGTCTTCATCAGCGGTGTCGCGTTGCCTCGTCTTCATCAGACGTGGTGTCACATGTTGGATGTTGCGCAACAGGAGGCCGCGCTGACCCCCCCCAGAGCCATCAGAGGATCTCCGTTAGCTAGTTGGGAGAGCGCCGGACGACCTTCAGGGTGGACTGAAGGTCGCCAGGTGAACTCATTAAATGAAGCCTCATGAATCATTAATAATTTAATGCTGATGTTGACTTCTGTTACACGTCACCATGAAGTGAAGCACCGTGCTCTTGGCGTGCGGCGCCCTGTTCTGGATGAGGTTGCACGCATCGACGCGTTAGCGTCCGTAGCGACGTTCCCGGAGGTCGTGGGAGGAGCCTCACGGACCTGAACCTGACACCAGTGTCACGACACACACACACACACACACACACAATTGTGTTCACGTCCCACGCAGCACAGCGCTGTGCGCTATACACACCGTGTGCTCAGGTACATGGAGCTGTGTGAGTCCTGTGTGTACGTCCTGGACCACACACACACACACACACACACGCACACACGCACACACGCACACACGCACACACACACACGCACAATATATACATATTATTTTGAATTTTTTTTTTTTTTAAAGAAATAAGTTATAATTGTTAATAGTTGTTTAAAAAATATAATAACAATAAATAAATAAGAATAGAATTTAGTATGATTATTTGAGTTATGTAAAAAATCTAAGAAAACACTTTTAATATGTAGAATACTGCCTAATAGTCTTATTATTGTCTAATAGTCTTATTATTATGTAATAGTCTTATTATTGTCTAATAGTCTTATTACTGCCTAATAGTGTTATTATTCCCTTATAGTCTTATTGCCTAATAGTGTTATTATTGTCTAATAGTCTTATTATTACCTAATATTCTTATTATTGCTATGATAATGACAGTAGCTCATATCCCGTGAGCGTAAATAAGTATATTTATTATTTTTTAACAAAGGTTAAAAGTTATTTCAGAAGTTTCTTAAATACTGCTGGAGTTCAGTCAGTGGGGTAAACACTGACCACTAAATATATGTAAATATCCTCCCCTATCTCTGGGCCCATGTGTGTGTGTGTGTGTGTGTGTGTGTGTGTGTGTGTGTGTGTGTGTGTGTGCCAGGAAACAGTTCTTCACATAAACCCATAAACCCACCCTCATGCTGTGTGTACAGTGGCGTTGTGTTCAGGGTAAACAAAGGAGAGACACTGAGGTCATGAGGTCCCAGTGCTGGCATGTTTAGCGTTAGCACGTTGATAGCAGTCTTCGTGCTAAGCTACGCTAACCAGCTGCTGGCCGTAGCCTCGTGGCGTACAGACATGAGAGGGGTGGATCTTCTTTTTAAAAGTCTAGGCTACTTTATAAAAGTTAAAAGAGTGTAAACCAAACTAACTTCCCTCTCCTTGGCGTGTCGGTGACCCCGCTGACCCCCCGCTGACCCCCCGCTGACCCCCAGATGATGGAGGCTGACGCTAGCCAAGTGTAAGGATGACACAACGCTCACAGAGGGACTCAAACACTCTTCTGTTTCCTGTTTTTAAAAAGAAGTATGAGGAGAAGAAGAAGTAGAAGAAGAAAATGAGGAGTAGAAGAAGAAGAAGAACAAGAACAAGAACAAGAACAAGAAAATGAGGAGTAGAAAAAGTAGCGGATGGGTGAGGAGAAGGAGAAGAAGGAGAAGAAGAGGAAGAAAAATAAGTAGAAGAAGAAAAGGAGGAGGAGAAGGAGAAGGAGAAGAAGAACAACGCTCACAGAGTGACTGAAAGACTTTTCTATTTTCTGTTTTTAGCCCAAACTCTCATCCTGTCATGGTGCCGTCTGGCCACAGGGGGCGCTGTTGAGTCAACATGACTCCTGGCTTATCTCGCTTAAAGATGCTGAAGACCTCTTTAAGGGGTGAAGAGCTGAAGAGCTGATGAAGAGCTGATGGTTTGTTCCACTATCTGACTCCGTGTATCCAGTCTCAGTCGAGACCGAGCAGTGAAACACTCCAGGAGAACAAATCCTTCTCTGAGCTCCGGCTGACCTGAGGGACACGTCCTCCTCTCGAGCCAAATAAACTTCCTCTTTTACTTTTACTTTTTTCTTTTCTTAAGATGCTTGTTTGTCATTTGTAAAGTCGACCTGTAGAAGTTTGACTCCCATGAGGGGAACGAGTGAACAGCGGAGTGTCTCCTCAGCTGCCCCATCATGCGGCCGGTACAGCACCGGGACCGGATGAAACCGGTCGAGATGCCCCGAGGCCTACACCGAGCCACCGGGCGCTCAGACACAGTGACGGGGAAGAAGGAGAGGAAGAAGGAGGAGGAGAAGATCTTATCCAATGACTTCCTCCGGTAATAGACGCGCGGCAGCAGCGTGGAGGAGGATTTCCATATCTCTCCAAAATGCTCCTGAACGCATCACAGAGTGTATCACACATCCAGGCGCGCGGAACCCGTTCGTTGTATATTTATATGAGTATATTTATGTATATTTGTGTCTCTCGCGCCCCGGCGTCCCGACACCGGCGCAAAGCTCCGGTTAATCCCGCCGACCCGCCGCGGCTCGTCTTCCCGCCGCGTCAGCGATAAACAAGACATTAAACGTCTCTTTACCTGGTGATGTTTTGGGGTGGCGGGTGTGATGAAGAGGCGCGCGCGCGCGTCCCGTGCAGGCGGCCGGCTCGTCGTGACCTTGGATCAGAGATGTGAGTCCGAGATGGAGCCTCTCTGTTTTGAATTTCCTGAGTGAGCCGCTGCGTGACGCGGCGCTGCCGCGGGCGGTGGAGGGCGGTGCTGCCGCCTGCGCGGCTCCTACAGAGCGGCGCGGCACGCGGCACGCGGCACGACGCGTTACATGCGCGTTACGGGTCCTGCGCCTCCTCCCGTGCACTGCAGGCCTCACCGGGACAGCTCTGGAGTGTCACGTGCAGGCAATGAAGAGCCCAACAGATCATCACCACCAGCACGTGACATTTATTATTATTAATATTATTTATTATGAACAAATAATTTAGTTGGAAAATAAAATATTACAAAAACAATAGCCATTCAATGAATTTAAATTCAGCATTTAATACAGCATGTAACATATGATACATAAATAAATAATACAGGCAAACAATTTAAAAAGTGGTTTAAGTATCATTTAAAGAGTAATCACATCTTTTTTTAAACACTGTTATGTCAATATGTTAAAATTCAAATAAAATATACAAGAAGAAGAAGAAGAAGAAGAAGACGACATTGAGGAGGTCGCCGACATGCAGCTTTTGCTTGTTGACCTCTCAGGCTTCCTGCTTTGGGAGTCTCGTATATATATATATATATATATATATATATACATACATGTATATATATTGTTCATGCATGCCAAGTTGTCGAGCTCCACCTCAAAGTCATGCCTCAAGGACAGCACAGTGATGGAGCCACTGGTGGCCATGATACATCCCACCAGCAGGGGGCGGTGTGGGGAGTGAATCCAAAGGGTCACACAGGAGGTTTACCTTAGATTCATTACTTTATGAGGCCAGAAGACTTGTCCACGTCATAAAGGGACACCTGGACTTAAAGAGTACTTCTTCATACCGCTCTCCTCTCATGAGAAGCTGGTAAAGTGAAGCCGTGTCTGATTATTTGATCTCAAACTTCTTTGGTCAATCCAAGAGGGGATTGAGGGGAAACTGCTAAACGTGGGCTGCTGTCATGTGCAAAAGAGACGGATCTTATTTAATATATATACAATTTATTTATTATATGTATATATAATATATTCTATATATTTTATATTTTATATATATTATATAGAATATATATTTATAGAATATATAGAATAAAGTATCTATATATACAATAAATATATATAATATATGTAAAATAAATATCTAGAATATTTTATATATATATAATGACAATAAAAATAAAATAAAACCCTGAAAAAAAACATCTAAGAAGAGAAAAATAGAAGGAAAAAAAGTTTGTTTCTACAGTATTATATTTTTCTCCTTCTTTTTCATTTCTCCAAGAACTTGGGATGAATGGGAATATTATACTTTTTAAATTCTGTTGACAATCTGTCGACTTTAACGATGACAACCAATCAGAGACCTCCAATTCAGCAGCATGTGAAATGAGGAGATCCAGATCCAGCTCGGAGGGGCTGGGAGCTCCGGGTCAGGTGGTCCTCTGCCTCTGTGCCCCTAGAGGTCACTATGCACCACCACACACCCAGCGGTGGGAGGAGCAGGGCCTCTCACCACCTCCCGTGACTCCTCCCCCTCCACCTCCTGCTCCTCCACAGCCGGAGCTCCTGATTGAAAGGCTGTGTGTAAAGCCGGCTGACGGATGAGGGCCTGCAGGAGGAGGCTCTGTCCACACCTCTGTGTTTACTCCTCCTGACAGCTTGTTTCCACCGGGCAGGATGAGACCCCGGCTGGTGGGGTCAGGTGGAGAGAGATGGGGGGGGGGGGGGGGGGGGGGCATCCTCACCTCCACACCTCCCTCTGGTGAGGAGATGTCCTCCAACTTTATCCATACCCACCCTCCTCCACCCTCCTTTACTTTTCATGATGGTGACAGTTACTCCAAGATATATATAAGATATAATATATATATATATATATATATTATATCATATATATTATATATATTATTTATATATACTGTATATATATATTATATATATAATATAATATATATATATTATTTATTTATCCTGTATACGTATATATAGTATATGCTATGTATATAATATATATATATTATATATATATATATATTATTTATATATATATATATATATATATTATATTTTTATATATATATATATATATTTACACCATAACCATTTGAAAAATCACATATCAAGTAGGTTAACAAGCAACGTGGGAAGGGTTAAGTGAGACCGTGTGAAAATGTCAACATGTCTGGGGATGTGTGTGTGTGTCTGTGTGTGTGTGTGTGTGTGTGTGTGTGTGTTTTTGTGTGTTACGTACTTGCTGTGGAAATTATAATGTTGGCGGTGACGTTGGAAGAAGAAGAAAAGAAGAAAAGCTGCCGTCATTTTGAAGCGACGTAAAGTCTCCATGCAGCGCTGTGCTAAGAATGAAGGTCTGTGATTGGTCGAGACAAAACTGACAAAGAACACACTGCTTCCATATTTATTTATTTTAGCGTTAAAGAATGAAACAACCCCCTTTCCTTCAGGTGCTGTGGCAGCTATCAGAGGTCAGGATGGAGGAGGCCTTCGGTGTTGGTTTGTGGGGGCTGGTTGAGCCATCAGAGTCCCTGGGGTGCTGTGAGATGCTGTTACCCCCCCCCCCCCCCCTTGTGGGCTTTCTCCCCTGTTATCTCCCATCAAAGTTCACTTCCCCCGGTCTCTTCTAAATGAGTCACCTATTAACCGCCCATTGTTTTAAACAATGAGTCCTCTTCCCCCCATCACTGACCGGCTGAGTGGGTTCACCCACCAAGCGCCCTTTGAAATGCTAATGGCCCTCTAGTGGGGCGCCATGGCATTACAGGTGGGGCGCGGCCCTCTAGTGGGGCGCCGTGGCATTACAGGTGGGGCGCGGCCCTCTAGTGGGGCGCCATGGCATTACAGGTGGGGCGCGGCCCTCTAGTGGGGCGCCATGGCATTACAGGTGGGGCGCGGCCCTCTAGTGGGGCGCCACGTCATTACAGGTGGGGCGCGGCCCTCTCCCGATCAACATAATTTTTTTGCTTCATAAAATGAACATGATGATATGTTTTATTTTCAGAAGGTTTTAGGGCCCTAACCTCACATAACACAATCTTCCTTCACTGCAATTCGGCTTCAATTAGCTTACTTAATTAAAAGATGATATCAATATTTATCAAGTATACGTGCCGTTTTTTAACACACATTAAAGGCCTTGACATTATCTCTATGTGGTGGTCTGTTGATGGGAAGACAATTTAGATTCCTACAACAAAATGTGCAAAATATGCTGATTCATCCCTCCATCCACCCCCACTGTTTGAACAGCTGCTTTCTTTATCACCGCCGTGGACCCCCGCTGATCCCCTTAAGTGAAGGTGGGGAGTCATGGGTCTCATCTCTAATGGAGGGGCGTCAGCTCATGGCCCCCTCAAAGGGGTGTAACTGTATATACATGTATAAAACTACTCAAATTACTCATATTATAACATTTCATTTGAAACCTTCAAAATAAAAGCACAGAATATATGTATATTTTAATTTCTTGAAGATAGGAGAGCTTTCAAAAAATCAGCGAAGTTTCCAGCCAGTCTGTGCTGGAGGAGAGGCCTGGAGATACACAAGACAAGAGACCATCCCCCAAGAGAGGATCATCACCTGGTGGCCAACCGTCTGTCTTCCGACCTGAATGTGTTCCCGCCCAGGTTACCACCGCCCAGCCCATCAACACCCATCCATCTCATCAACAAACAATCATCTGCCCCCCCCCCCCCCCCCCCCCCCCCCCCCCACTGATCTGACGATCTGGCGAAGGTCGGATCAGAGAGAGACAGAAAGACCCAGGCCCAGACCCACGCCCGGTCCCCGGCCTGTCCTCCTGCCTGACTGCCCAAACCTGGAGATCTTCTTCAACCCTTCTCGGAGATCTTTCACTGAGCACTGTGCTTCAGTCTTCTGCTCCTTCCCCGATCCCCAATCATCCCCCATCCCTCCCCCACAAAATCCTCCATCACAGCCCTGACGTCTGTGGTCATGCCCCTGTGGTCATTCATGAAGTTGAAACTGAACTTCATTGTGTTGACCAACCTGAAGGACATCACCCCCCTGCCCCTGCCCCCTGCTGCAGTTTGCCGCGCGTCGGTGGATGATGCGGGTCAATATGGGATATGGGACTGCACTATATACTGCAACACAGGACATACTCAGTTCTGTACAGGAGTCTCATCGTTCGTGGACTCTCATCATCTTCAATCTTCAATTCATCATCATCCCATCCCTTCATCCCCCAGCTCTGCAGCAGCACCCAGCCAGCCCCACCTCACGGTGGAGACAGAACTTCTGACGCACAGAGCTGGGAAAAACAAATCCCAGCCCTGACCCATCCAGCCGGTGCGCCCCCGGTGCGGATGTGTGCTCTCTCTCCTGCTCTCTCTTCTCTACACCACTTCTCCTAGGGGGCCCTGGGGACCTCAGGGGGGACTCCTGTGTTAAACTCACGACACAACAGACACAACCTATCAGGGACGGGTGACGACAGGAACAGTACAGTCTGCACAACAGGTGCTCTCTGGTGTGGTGAGAAGACCACCTGGTGGAGAGCAGCTCAAGACTGTGGAGAAGACTGTGGAGGAGACAGGGACAGCCCCGAGGAGCCACACACTCACCACCCACACAGAGGGGCACCTTCAGGTTTCTGGGATCCACACCTCCACAATCTCCCCTGGATCCACACCCCACATCATCCCTCCAACCCAAAAGAAAGGGGCAAAAGGCTAGAGGCTGCCAGCAGCTCAGGAAGCGCAGCCTGCCTCAGGAGCTGCTGCCTCCTTCTCCTTCTCTCATCATCCCATCATCCATCATCCAGTCTGCTCTCTGTGTGTGGTTTCTGATCGGCCACCAAACAGACCAGAGGCACAGCAGCAGATCAGGTCAGGTCGGCAGAGAGAAAGAAGGAGCAGCCTGCCTCCCTCCATCCTGGACCAGTACACCTCCAGAGTCAGGAAGCGAAGGGGAAAGATCACTACAGACCTGTACACACCCTGACACAGCTCTGTCTCCTCCTCTCTCCTCCTGGGGCGCTACAGCTACGCCAAAAAAACTACCAAACTACCAGACACAAAACTGGCTCTTCCCTCTCACCCTGATGAACATGAACAGTTGATCAGACTCTCCATCTGCACTATCTGCACTTTAACTACTGCTTTTAATTTTTTTTTTTTTTTTTTATATATCTAGTTTAATGTATATTGTGTATGTATGAGAGAGCAAAGTGGAACCGGAGACAAATTCCATGTATGTGAACACTTTCATGGCCATTAAAGCTGATTCTGATTCTGATTCTGAAAAGGTGACCTCATGTGTCGGGGGCCGCATGCAATGAGGGGGCGGGGCTTGTGTGTGACACCTGAACTCCAGGATGTTGTGCGCTCGCGATGTGACGCATAACAAACTCTAACGAAGGTGTGTCCTCCTCTTCATCATCAGGACTCAGGCCGGATTATAGATGCAGCCTGAGCATTATTACACAAAGAAGCACCGTGGAGAGTGTGTGTGTGTGTGTGTGTCAACATGGGAACACACACTAATGAAGTGGAGCACCAGAGGTTGTCTGAGGAGAACATGTCAGTGTGTGTGTGTGTGTGTGTGTGTGTGTGTGTGTGTGTGTATATGTGTGGGGGGGGCTGATGGAGAAGTTAAATTAGATATCGACGGTCTGCCTCTCGGTGCAGCCGGCTACTGATTGGAGGACGACACACACAGTGACGAATGACGACAGTCAATACAGCATCAGGACCGCCGTCCTCCACGCTGACCTGGAGTCAGAGGGGACGCACATGAGCTGGTGTTCCACATTAAGTTAACTGACCTGAGGTCTGTGTGAGGAGGAAACCTACAAGAGAACCTCAGGTTCAGGACGAAGAACTCCAGACGCCAAAGAAAGAGGCTCTCTGTGGCTTAAGTGTGTGTAGGTGTGTGTGTGTTTGTGTGTGTGTAGGTGTGTGTGTGAGTGTGTGTATGTGTACGTGTATGTACTAATGTACGTGCATTAGTCATGAGAGGCCGGCATCCTAACTGAGTGCCACACACACACACACACACACACACACACACACACACACTGCCTCCTTCATCCCGATTCGCACAGCGGTCATTTTGTTTTCGGGGCCCTGTGGCTTGTAATTGGCGACGGCCACGAAACACCAACCTCCAGGCCGCCCGTCACCCTCCACCTCACACAGGAGCCCCCACACCACGGCCCTGTGTGTGTGTGTGTGTGTGTGTGTGTGTGTGTGTGTGTGTGTGTGTGGGTCTGTTCTGTGTTGTGAGGCCTCCAATGGGGCTCCACACCTGGAAAGAGCCTGAACGCTGCCCGGCAGAACAAAGATCTCCTCCTCGTTAGAGACGATGCTCATGGACTTATCGTAATGACCTCCACCTGTTTCCATGTTTCTGGTTTGTTTTGAATAAACATCCGTGACCTCCGTCCCGTTAAACTCACGCAGATAGAGAAAAGCTCAAGTCCAACAGTCAACAGTCCTGTATAGAATAGAATAGAATTATACTTTATTAATCCCCAAGGGGAAATTTGCGGACAAAGTAGCACCAATAAATATTAAACTAAAACACAATAATACAATATACATATAAGAAAGAACAAGCGTGCATAAACTATACAAGCGAGATATAAAATATAAAATACAAAATAAAATAAATATATGCAAATATGTATATATACACACAACATATGTGAAGAGACAAGTGTAACAATTAAATAAAATGTGCAAAATGCAAAGTGTGGGTGTGTTAAAAGAGCGACCGCGGCAGTATCTGGGTATAAGGTGCAATTTTACTTTTTACACAATTTAATTTACCATTTCTGAATCAATAATCAGTGATGTTTTTAACCTGAAATGGCTTCTGCTCCCCTCTATTCCCCCGTTTTGATATGAGCAGTATCCACAGCAAACACATACGCACACACAGACATACATACCTTCCATGCCACTCTGC
Organism: Liparis tanakae; assembly: GCA_036178185.1. Classification (NCBI taxonomy): domain Eukaryota; kingdom Metazoa; phylum Chordata; class Actinopteri; order Perciformes; family Liparidae; genus Liparis; species Liparis tanakae. The sequence goes on along the minus strand of CM070089.1, from coordinate 13,049,837 downwards.
TCCTCTAACTGTATGTTGTTCCTGGCAGAGAGCGATACCTGGAGCGGTGCATGATGGGTAGGCATTTTTCAGCCCCGTTAGTAGAATGTCTGGCGGTCGGCCGGTCTGGCGGTGGAGGGGGGGGGCACGGGAGGTGTTTTTCAGCCAGAGAAACATCTATCATGCAGACGCCGCTGTGACCAAAACAAATCTGGGGCGGCTAGAAAATATGATTTCACCGAGAAAGGAATGTGAGAGCTGACGCTTCGGCGAGAAGACGCTCAGAGAGAAAAGACGTGATGGGAGCAGAGGGGGGGGGGGGGGGATTCTAGGAGCACACAGCTGGCGGGGGCCAATGTCGGCAATGTGGCCATTGTCACCAATGTTGCCAATGCAGCCAATGTAGCCAATGATGCCAATGTAGCCAATGTAGCTAATGTAGCTAATGTCGCCAATGTCGCCAATGTGGTCAATGCCGCCAATGTTGCCAATGTTGCCAATGATGCCAATGCCGCCAATATCGCCAATGGTGCCAAAGTCGGCAATGTGGCCATTGTCACCAATGTTGCCAATGATGCCAATGTAGCTAATGTAGCTAATGTCGCCAATGTCGCCAATGTGGTCAATGTCGCCAATGTCGCCAATGTTGCCAATGATGCCAATGTCGCCAATGTAGCTAATGTCGCCAATGTAGCTAATGTCGCCAATGTCGTCAATGTCGCCAATGTAGCTAATGTCGCCAAGGCGGCCATGTGAACGGCCCTTTCGGTGCTCGGCAGACTTTTCAGGTTGTTGGGAAATAAAAGAAATGCAGTAAAGAAGTTGACTCGAGACAGAAAAGTGATCTCAAACTCTCTGATTTCTCGCCGCTCGCTTTAGGACAGAGAACTCTTTTTATTTTTATTTTGCTCCTCGACTCTACGTTACCCAACGCGTCGAGCCTGAGAGAAGCGTCGCCGCTGTCTGGTGTTGTTCCAGAGGCCTCGGCAGAGGAGACCACGAGGAAGCAATCAGCCCATCGATGAGTGGGCCTGTTGGGACAGTGCGACCCCCCCCCCCCTCCCAAAAGACTGCAGGGGTCTAATCAATCACTAGGACTTGCCATTCCTGTCCCAGATTCCTGGCAAGTTGGTGTTTTTGTTTGCTTTTCCCCCGCTGAGACTCACACTGAGGCGCAGGAGAAGAACACCGGATTCCTCCCGCCTCTCGGCGGAGTCGAGTGGCACATTTCCCTCCATGGTTACTTATTCATCTGATTTCATTATGTTCCTGCCAGTTTATTGTAGATGAGCCAATTGGAATCACGCCACGTGGCTCTCGTGTTAAATTGAATCATTTGTTCAAATTAAATTAAACGGCTCCTCGCACTAATAAGTTCGTATTAACCATCCAACAGACCGCCGCGGCAGAAAGTGGGAAGCTTTCATTCTTTTTCAGGAGGATCCTCGTCTTGACGCGCTCGTTCTGTCTCGCCAGCGTGGAATCGATATCCTGCTCAACAGCCCGGCGCCCGACGGGCATGATCCAATTTATTGAGAGAAATTGTTTAATTAGAAAATGTAGAGGAGACGGAGCGGCAGGAAAATGTTGCGTGCTGGGTTGTGCCATTAGAAAAAACTGAATAGCTGCCAGAAACAGGCATAAAGAATGGTAAATAAAACAGTTATTTAATGTTATAAAATATTACACCTAGAATAATTTGTGTATGCATCATCTAATCTCTCAGCGGTACGTGAGGCTCTTTCTTTTTGTAGTTTTTTTTTTACGCAAATGATCTGCTACCTGAGCAGAGAGTCTCAGCAGCTGCTCCAGAGGCAATAAACCATTAACAAGACAACGCTCTAACAAGAACAATAGAACAGCTCATCACCAATCCACAAGGAGAAACATTCTCACTGCAGATCTTTGTCCGTAGATCGTATTTGTAATCTTGTGTTAGTTAGTTGTTTTCTTAAAATCAGCATCATCGGGACTACAGATCAGAAATAGCCTCTTGGCTAACTCTGGCACATTTACTGAAATGTTTTTATGTGCACTGTTAAATAAACACAGTAAAAACAAAATATTCTCACAGCAGATCAGTTGAGTCTCCTGACGTGTGTTTACTCAAAGTGATGCCCGGTGCCCTGAATAGATGTTGATCGTCAACACAACAACCAAACAGAGACATGTTGGCCTACTTGTGAAATGTAAAAAGTAAACTGCAAAGGGCTGCAGAGATTTTATATAATACATATTACAAGATATTCTTTTACCAAAGTTGTCAGATGTAGTTGAGTAAAGGAAAAGTCTCACAGAATGGAGCCTTGGTACTCTGAACGACTACAAACTAACAATATATAAGTTTTGTAAATTTAAATTAGTCGAGTTTCATACATGTATACATATGAGTACATTATGAGTTTCTCCCTCAGAAAGTAGAATAGAATAGAATAGAAATATACTTTATTAATCCCCAAGGGAAAATTTGTTAAAGAAGTTAACAATTTGTTAGAGAAGTAATTTTCTATCTTGTGAATATAAATATACAAAGTGACTTTTTTGTCATTTATTTCTTATTTAGTGAGCAGCGAGTTCCGTCGGCCGCTCAGCTGCGTCAACAGATTAATGAGCTTGTGTCGTCAGAGAGAAGAGGAAGTGCCAGCGGACAGTGAAAGTCTGACCTCGAGGTCAACAGGAAATTGTTCAACACTTTGCCTGAGGCGAGGGGGGGGGGGGGGGGGGGCTGGCACATCTGTCGGGGCATGAATATCCCATGAAGGTTCTTTTAATGTGGAAATGAAAAGAGCAAACCCTTTTTAAATTGCAAATGAGAAAATATAAATTGGCTTTCAAGTGTGGAACAAGCTTTAAAGCCTGTTAGTGACTTTCAGGTGAATTATATTTTTTGGGGGGTTGGGATTTGGCCTTCTGTCCTATAAGCTCAGGATTTGTGTGTAAACTGATGTGAGGGAAAGATTGTTAATAAGAACTTTCTCTTTCCAGAAATAGACAAATCAACTGTTACTGTCGGGTTTAATATAAAACAAACCAGAGCAGTGATGGAAGATCCTTTAGCAACTAAACTAACATAACTCTCTGCTTTGGTTGCAAGTAGAGTTGAAATGATCCGTCGGTCTATTTAGGTTTAATTTTGATAATAGATATGATAATAGACTGAATATTTAGGAGTTTTTCAGACAAAGCATGCTATTTAAATGTGTGAATTTCGCCACTTGTAAATTATAATGTCACTTCTCACTACCACCAGACAACATGGACCAACCCATTTATTTAAAGAAGAAAGTGATAGTTTCAGCCCTAATTGCAAGTAAAGTCCTCCATTACAAATGTTACATAACTATTAGTATGTAAAGGGGCAGTAATTAAAATGTATCAACATTTTACGATTGAATTCAAATGTGTTGAGATTTCTAATCTAATCTGTTTTTATAAAAAAAAAAATAGTTTAATGTCAAACTCTCAATCTGGAAAGAACATTGTAACTTCAGCAGACGGTTATATATATGTATATATATATATATATATATATATATATATATATATATATATATATATATATATATATATATCACATAAATAAGTACTAAATTACCCATGTAGATATTGTGTATTGTAATATATGTAATTACATTGGCCTCCCTGGAAACTCACAATGACAGGAAAATAAATAAATAAAACTAGAACAAACACCGGGTGTGAAACCACCTCCAAAAACCCAATATGTCTCCTTTTAAAAGTCTTTATTCTTTCCTCTTTCTTATTTCGTCCTCGGCAGCGTGGAGGGACTACATGTCCCAAGCACCCCTGCGGTCCCTCCCCCCGCATACCTTTGGTGTGCGCTCACGTTGCGCAGCGTGGGGATCCTTTTACGCGGCACAAGTTGCCCTGGACAGCAGCAGCGAGGCGCACACACACTCTCACACACACTCACAACAAGTCCCTCCACCGGAATGGGCACTTTTCAGAAGAGCGCTTTTCTCTCAAGACGCACATCGACGAGCCTCCGAGCCACGAGGGCTTGGATATAAGGACCCACTGCGCGCAGCTCGCGCTCCAAGACCTTTGTTTTTGGGGTGAGGGGGGGAAAGGATTTCTTCTTGGTGGTTTCTCACTTTTTTTGTTGTTGGATTTGTTCGCGCAGCTTCATCTGAAGAGCGAACTCCAGAGGGTGTCCTCTCGTCCGGAGCAGAGAGGAGAGGCAGCAGGAGGGGGGAGAAACCGAGATGTGTTCCCCGGCGCAGGCTCTCCGCTCGGCGAGCTTCGCCGCGGTTCTCCTGCTGTTGCTGCGGCTCCAGGGCGGCGCGGCGGCGGCCAGGACGTGCCCGCCTCCCTGCGTGTGCACCGGGGAGCTGCTGGACTGCAGCCGGCTGAGAAGAGGCCAAATGCCGCACACGATCCCGGAGTGGACGGTTCAACTGTGAGTCCCGTTTGAAGGACCTTATGTGATGTTTGATGTGTGCTTTGTATCGATTGTTTCATGAGTTTGGAGAGAGTTTCACACCTGGAACACATTTGCGTAACTGTTGTCGTTACGCACCGATGACCTGCATTCCTGTGCAGTGGCACACAACATGACTAGATCTGATTCAGTCGGTTTTCCGTGTGTGTGTGTGCGTGCGTGTGTGTATGCGTGCGTGCGTGCGTGTGTGTGTGTGTGCGCGCGCGCGTGTTTGAAAAGAGACATGGCCAAATCAGTGCCCAGATTACGCACACTTTGGCCATGGCTTCATTATTAGTGTCCCCTACCTTCTAGTTTTGAAAGTGTGTATCTGTTTGTGTGTGCGTGTATGTGTGTGTGTGTGTGTCTTTATTTATCACTCTGATGCCAGAAGTGTGTAATGGCCCCTCTGGTCCCTGCAGCTGGGTGTCGGGGCCAACAGGGAAGCCCAAGCAGCCTTTCAGCCTGTTTCTTTTATTTTTTTGTTCCACATCAATGTGCTTCAGTCTTCAAGCCTCCCCATTAAAGTGTAAACACTTGTGGATAAATCTCCCCAGCGCCTGCGGGCGGTGCTTTGAAAGTGGGGCCTTCTCATGTATCACTGCAGGATAGGTGGTGGTGACGGTGCTGCTGTTCTTTCCTGTTGGAGTAATTACCACACAATTTGTCTGTTGTTTGTCGGCTGTCAGCCGCGCGGTAAACACCACGCAGGCTGACAGACACCCGTCATGTTTACCCGGGTCTCACAGCGTGGGTACATTTGCATTGGCATGGGTTCAGTGTTCAGCTTCCAGCCTCACACACCTCGAGGGCCTCCAGAGCCGTAAATCAGGAGCTGTGTGTGTGTGTGTGCGTGTGTGTGTGTGTGTGTGTGTGTGTGTGCAGCCTGGACTGCTTCCTAAAGCAACGTCTCCATTACTCTCCGCTTCGCCTCCAGGAGACGAGACGAGGCCTGTTGGAGCACAAACGCCAAACACAACTTTAATGGCGTGTTCCTTGGTGTGTTGCCCTTAACGGATAATTATGCATACTCGATTTTGTTTTTATTGCCCCGGCGTTAAGCTGCAGTACTTAGAGATTTCTTGTAGCTCTCTATTCTGCGCCTCGTCGAGATCCGAGCTGCAGAATTGAGCTTTTTCTCTTTTTCTCCAAATGTGCTGCTCTGGAAACTCGACTTTGCCAGAGAAAACAGAGCCAGCCGGAGCCTCGTAACCACGGCCGGCCTTCCAAGGAAAATGAAGAAGAAGAAGAAGAAAAAAAGTTCCACATGGGGGGAAAAAAAACCTTCTCTTCACTCTGGCATGCTAATTTACAAGTGTCTCTCCAGCACATCTTAAACCCCTTAAACCGCCGGCCCTTTGTTTTCCAGCACCCCGTTACTGCTGCTGAATTAGCAACTCCAGAGCCAGCCATGGTCCTGATTAAGGGGGAGCGTGGAGGATTAGTCCCAACCCAACTGGCAGAAAGAAAAGGGGGGGGGGGAGAAGTAGGACCAAGTCATGAGTCTCTGGGAGGTTGTTGGGGGTATATTTTTTAAGGCTAGGAGGTAGATTTAGGCACTATGTTGGCTAACCTTTAGGCACCACGTTAGCTAAACTTTAGTCACCACGTTAGCTAAACTTTAGGCAACACATTAGCTAAACTTTAGGCACCACGTTAGCTAACCTTTAGGCACCACGTTAGCTAACCTTTAGGCACCACGTTAGCTAACCTTCGTTGAAGCTATCAAGCAATCCCATGTCATTAAACAATATTTGCACTAAAGGCAAAACAAGTATGCTATTTAACGTGGTGATGGATGCAGTTTATAGACTGACACCAAACGGCGACACTTCTTACTTTTGAATAAGAGACGTCGCACTTCTGGAGTTGTTTTAGCTAACGTTACGTAGCTAACGTTATTAAATCAGTTTGATGATGCTTAACTTTGGTTGCCAACTACCCGCCTGTTTTAACTAGCTAGTGTATCTATAAGCTTTAGTTTACCATCATGACCTTTTGAAAACCACAAGGGGGACAGAATGAGAGCTGCACGGCTTTATAACTTTCTGCTAACGTGCCCTTTGACATTCAACGTTTTGGCTAACGTGAACGTTGTGTCTTTGTCTTCAACCCACAGAGAGACATTTATTCCCCGTAATCGTAATCTAAAGCGTTACTGACGGCTCCGGTGACCCCAGAGGAGTGGCTCGTTTATTCATTTTTCAGCCCGTGATAAGGAGGCGGCGCGGCGCCTTTTCCACGCCACCGGCAGCCGCTACAGACCGGAGCCTGAACGCAGCGGCGTGTTATCTCGCGCCGCTCAGAGCCGCTTTGTGAGGGAAGTGGAGGTGTCAGAGCTACTTAGGGTTTATCTAGGGAGTCTGATAGGACACCTTCCCCATCTGGCCCAAAGCGCTGGAACTACAGCAACAAAAACAACAACACACACGGCTCCACGCTTGGAAGGAAAAGCGTGAGGCCGGGAGGGAAGAGGGTTGAGGTAGTAAAACTCTAGTTGAGTGGTTTATATAACTTTCCACCAAAGGACAAAAACAGGCCCCAGAAGATTCGACAGGGTTGTTTCAGACGTATGAAAGGCGCTCTCGCTTTTCCCGACATTGTGAATACATTAGCAGTTGATAGGTTCTTCCCCTCCTCCCAGAGTTCCTTGATGGATTCCAGATGAGGGCGGTAAGGAGGAGGAGGAGGAGGGGTAGAATTCGAGAGGGTGTAAAAAATGTTTTTAAGTGTCTGGCAACGCAGCGTTGATCGTGCGCCGCGGCGTCAATCGCTCCACCGCCGCATGGCGCACCGGGCTCCGCTCGCCAGAATCCTTGAGCTTTACAAAACAGACGTCAAAACCAAATAACTAGAGTCTCAAACCCCGGTGGGCCGCGCGGCCAAGAATGCTTCCAAGGGCTCAGATACTGATGAAGAGGAGTTCTGCTCTAGACGAAGCGCCCGTTTCTGGACGCTTGAGGTCCTGAACCTTTCTTTATGTGTGAAATAGAAACTAAACCATCCATCCATGGAAACACATGGTTTAAATCTCTTGGATTGGGTTTGAATTGCAGACACCATGAGAAGAGATCTGGTCCGAGCCTCGGCCTCCGCTCCGTGCATTTACATTTTTCTTCTTCCTCGCATCAAACTTCCCTCGCCAGGTTTCGACCTCCTTTCAGCGGACAGAATCTCACCGCGCAATAACTTATCAGCTTGTCTGTTTTGGCTCCAGGGGCCTGGGATGAAGGGAGCTTTTCATTTTGGCATCCATGAGCTTCTCTTCTGCACTGGGAGGAAGGGAGGTGGAGTTTGTTTAGGACTTTCTTCTTCTTCTTTTTTTGCAAGAAAGTGTCTTGAATCGGTCTGCCGCTCGTTCCGTCTTTAGTAGGAATGAATTGACACCCGATCGTAGAAGCAGATTGATGAAGCTCATTTAGAAGCAGTTGAACTACTTTGTTTGAATTCGTCAAGATGGCTGTCGGTGGCTTCATAGTGACATCAAAACTATCGTTTTCTGTTTGTTTACAATATGTCCACAATAAATCTTCTTGCTTACTTCTTCCGACCATTCTGTTTCATGTATTTTTATTTATTTATTGTGAGTTGTTCCTGATCCGATGTGAGGTTCTGGGACAGGGATGTCCATGTGCACAGATTGTAAAGCCCTCTGAGGATAATTTGTAATTTGTGATAGGCTATACAAAATAAACTGAATTTAATTGAAATTTAACAGCCGGTTGAGTTCAAGTGACTTCTCTGATGCTCCCAGAACAATAGCACAGATCACTTGTATGTAATTATGAAGACGGGAACACAGGCCCCGGTGTATACGTTAGCCATAATTCTTTCCCTTTCTTTTTCCCTTCACAGGGACCTGAGCCATAACAAATTGCAGATGCTTGACGGCACTTTGTTTTCCAAACTACAACATCTCAGTGAAATGTAAGTACGCCTTTGTGTTCCTCGGCACGCTCTAGAATCAACACCGCCTCCATCCCTGCCCTGCATGGGATGAACGTCTCTTTCCCCTCAATGTGTGCAGAAAGCTGAACCACAACGAACTGGACGCGATTCCTGATTTGGGCCCTAATGCTGCCAACATCACAACACTCATCCTGTAAGTGAAACCTTTTCTTAAATGTCTCTTCTCAGCCCGGCTTGAAGTACAATCCAGAGTTGTCATTGCTGGTTAGAGCCGTGAGCTGGGAAGTGGTCCCGCCCCTCCTTCATTCCCCTTTTCTCTGAGGGCAAACCCCTTTTTGGCTGATCCGGTTCCCAGACTGAGTCTGAGACATGGCAGTCGGCCCCAGACGGGTCACATGGGCGAAGACAAATGCCATCAACAGAAATGGGAATGTTTTGTTTGGTGGCGGCTGCTGCTGCTGCTGTATTTTTAACTCGCCAGTGACGTGACGCTGGAGAAAAGTCAAATCCGTCATGAGAAAATCCATATTTGGTGGTTTCTGTGCGGCTGGATTGCTGGTTTCTGTGTGGACCTTTTTTTTAATATACTAGACTTCCACGAGGTTCCTGAAAACACGATATCTTGATCGCTGTGAATCCCAGTTGTTGGTCTTAATAAGCAGAAACGGTAACCGACCGTGTTCGATACTGTCAGATTATTCACGGTAAAGGAACGTTGTCAGATTTCTTCGTGCTCTGACGCTAGCCAGAAGACGGCTCGGTATGCCGTTGTGCAATGCGTGCTTTTGCAGGAACCACAGATATTATTGTGTGTGAAACCTCAACAATTTTATAAGTTTTCTGTGGCGTGTCTCTCCGAAAAAAATGCTACGTTATTTAAGAAGAATGTGTCCGTCTCCCGGCTTGATGAAGCGTATTCCTCATCAAGCCCCGACATGACGCTCGCGGGCCGTCACACGGTTTGTTTGCACGTTTAGCGCCGGAGTTTCACTTCCCGCTGTAGCTTTCAGGACAAAGAGAGCGGGGTCCTTTTTATTTAGCTCTGTGCACCTTAAATATCATATATACCTATCATCGGAGGGTTGTTTTGAGTGTATTTTATTCACATTTCCCCTACTGTGTGCAGTATATCTGATTTTATTCAATGAAAATGGATTTGTGACCGCTCCACGAACAAATATCACGTTGTGTGAATATCCGCAAGCTACCGTAAAGGTTAGAAAGAGGTCACCGGCTGATTTGCTATGCTCAGGGTTGGGTACCGAAAACCGAGAGCAGCCTTAACTCAGTTTAGTACCGTGACGTTGATCGCAAGTCTTGCATTTATAAAAGTAGGCCAACAAATGATACATTAGCCATTATAACCATGTTTAAGCTAGCTCGTAGCTAGCGCGAGCTAACAACGAGCTAGCTTAAACACGAGCTAGCTTAAACAGTCTGATATCCGTTTAAGAGTGTTTTTACCAGAAATACAAGAAGTGGATAACATTAGCAATACCAATACCAAAGCTATCGCTGATTCATTTGTAAGTGTTTTCAGTTCTAGCTAATAGCTACAAGCTAGTAAGCAACTGTTTATCATGCTATCCCTTCAGATTAGCTAACACCACGGTCATTTGATACAGAAGAAAGATGTAATTCATGATTATACATTATAAGTTATGCTTACGCGTTTTTTTCTGTTTAACGCATCACAATGAGATGATTTAGCCGTTTCGATTTTAAACATCTCTCTCAAAAACCTCTGAAACGGCACCACATCGTGAACCATTGCACCGCGGTCGGTTATTGGAGTCGGGAACATACTTTATTCAGTCCAAGTAATACGAGAGGAGGCGAAGCACACATGAAGAAAAAAAAAAAAAATCACACGTTCGCTCTCTTCACTGGCATCGAGTGCGTTTGGCCGCCGCCCTCTTCCTTCAGCTTAGGTGGCGCAGTGTGATTTATTTATTTATTTATTCCCCCCCCCCCCCCCCCAAAAAAAAGTTCTCCCCCTGCTTAATTTTCTCTGGCGGGTAGTAAAGAGGGGAGAAGAAGAAAAAAGACCTCGGGGTATCGAATACCACTTATTCAAACAGCCAGTCAGACATGGCGGCAGCGCTCGCCGGCTCCTTTGACCTCGCAGCTCCGAGGAAAAACAAACGGCAAAAACCCGGCAGCTGGTAGTGATTGAGTCGCGATCATCTTAATTAATTGAACAATTTCCCAGGAATTTGCGGCAGGGGAAAGAAAAAAATAACCCGCCGCTAAATCCCTCGGCCTGTGTTCAGGGGGGTTCAACAAATGACCTGGAGATTCCAGGTCTGATTAGGGGAACCTCCTGGTATGTCCACGGAAATGGGAGCTTTGCTGAGGATGAGAGATTTAAACCGATTATTGTAATAATCCGTGACGTTTTATTATTATTACATGTATGTACAGGGTTCGTACGGTCATGGAAAACCTGGAAAAGTCATGGAATTTTTAAATGGTCATTGAAAAGTCATGAAAAAAAATGTAATCCTAAAAGTTTGGGAAAAGTCATGGAGATTTGTTATTATCACGTGTTCATTTGAGTTTGAGTTCATGGAGTTTGAAATGATTTATGTTTTTTTTTTTATATATATATATATATATATATATATAAAATATAAGCCGGCACACAGCTCAATATGCTAAATTTTCTAAATGTTTCATGTTTATACCGAGATTTCAGTTTGGTCATGGAAATTTGCTTTAAAGTCCTGAAAAATCATGGGAAAATCATGGAAAAGTCATTGAAATCCATTGGTGTAATGTGTAATGTGTTAGAACCCTGTATGTATATATATGTGTGTGCGATGGGGATTCTTTCAGCAAGAGCTGCAACTAATTCATATTTTTATAAATCTGTTGGTTATTTCTCTGATTTTTAAAGAATGCATTTCACCAGTCCCAAATGAGGACGGCGACGAAAAATTCCGTTTGATCGACGGAGCAGAAGCGCGACAGTAAGTCGAGCTTAGCGGCAAAGACGCGTGTTGAAAATCAGAACGTAAAATCGTAATTTAAAGATTTATTTTGTGCACTTTTAGAAACGCAATCGATAGCGAAGAATTTCCCCGCCGAGCCGGGGCGCCGCCGGGATCGGCCGTGTGAGCGAGATGTATGTGTGCGGAGTTTAATACGATCGCAGCCCTGGCTTTCATTACAGGCGCCACTGCACAGAGAGAGAGTCATCATCTCAAAACTCTGTTCCTTTTCCAATAGCAAATACCACACACACACACACATGGATGGTTTTATATTAAGTGACTTTCCATTTAGAGAGCCCCCCCCCTCCCATTAAACGCATTAGTTTCTGCTCCTTGGACGGAGCTTCGCTGTGAAACGCAAATCAACAAGAAACCCGTCTCCATCGCCGAGTCCTCCGCCCGTGTGAAGGCCTCGTTGTGTCATGAAATACAAAACGGCGTTATCCCGCTCACATTGAAGTCCTTTCTCAGTAAATCAAGGTCTAACGAGGTCTGGGGGGTCTGGGCGGCGTGTGCAGGTGGACGGTGAGTTATCCGCACGCCGACCGCGGGAAGCTTCTCTCGTGGCCGTAACCACGGCGGCACGACTGCATTGATTTTTGCTCGCCTCGGTTTAATAATGAGTGTGTGTGTGTTCATCAATACTCGTAAAGCCCGGGGCGGTTATTGACACGCGGCCCGCCCGCTATTGACTTCCACTAACTGCAGCAAAGCCCCACAACCCCAGTGGTAATGGCTCCATAATCACGTTATCTGATGGCAGAGTGGACGCACACACATTGGAAGTGTGTGTGTGTGTGTGTGTGTCACTACGTCGGGCTTGTTTGTGTGCGGAGGAAAGAGAGTTTTTGTGTGTGTGTGTGTGGGGGGGGGGGGTCAATTGTCGATAGGATATCGTGCTCATAGGATTATGGAATAATACGTTTGTTCTGAAAGTCGCGGACGGGAAGTGTGCAGCAGCCCTCTCTCTCTCTCTCTCTCTCTCTCTCTCTCTCTACTCCCCTGAGAGAGAGAGAGAACTGGAAAGACCGGTTCTTTCCCACCGGACGGCCTTCCCTCTCTCGGCGACCAGCCGGGGGAACGTGCCGACCGAGCTGCAGGTGGCGTGCGGGGCTTTTGTCCGGGACCCCGCGCCCCCCCCCCCCCCCCCCCCCCTACTGGTGAGAGATCCATGGTCTACTGGTGTGAGAGATCCATGGTCGACTGGTGTGAGAGATCCATGGTCTACTGGTGTGAGATCCATGGTCTACTGGTGTTTGATCCATGGTCTACTGGTGAGAGATCGATGGACTACTGGTCTGAGATCGATGGTCTACTGGTGTGAGATCCATGGTCTACTGGTGTGAGATCCATGGTCTACTGGTGTGTTATTGATAGACTACTGGTGTGAGATCGATGGTCTACTGGTGTGAGATCGATGGTCTACTGGTGTGAGATCGATGGACTACTGGTGTGAGATCCATGGTCTACTGGTGTGAGATCTCCCATTGATTAAATACTAATATTAACGACACATCCCATATTAAACCTGCATTAGGAGGTAACTGACCCTGGGTGTGTATTTTCCTCCGAGGGGCATCTGGAAAACAGACTCAGAAAAACTAACAGCTCTCTGGTCAGTAAGGTGTGTGAGTGGAGGTGTGTGTGTGAGTGTGTGTGTGTAACCAGTGCAATGAATACTGAAAACGAAGCCTGTAGTCTGGTGGGGCATTGGAGGGAATTCCTCCCCTCCTCCCTCCTCACACTCTCTCTCTCTCTCTCTCCAGTCCCATGCACAAAGAGGGCACTGTACCGGCTGTTTATAACTAAGCATTCCCCGCTCTGCAATTTGGGAGGCGTGCAGCTCAGGAAATTGCCGGCCTCTGCCGAGGCATGCTTTCACTGAGGGTATGGTATTCATCAGCCAAGTAATTGGCAGGTTCCTTTTTTTTTTTTTTTTAAATACCTTGTTGGTAATTACCTTATAAACAAAATCACACATCGCTAAACCCAAAGTTTTGTTTGGACTTGGTTTGGAGGAGCGGCGACGTTGATCGCGGCGAGCAATTTGTCGACATCGCGGAAATATGCGCCGAGACGTCGGCGAAAGACAAACAAAAGAAAGGAAAGGTGTGCGACGCGCTGGGTGGTGGGGGGGGGGGTGTACCACGCCGCTAATTGAGGGAATCGACTGTTTCCGTATCTGCGCCTCGAGCAGGGTTCGTAGGGTCATGGAAAACCTGGAAAAGTCATGGAATTTTAAAATGGTCATTTCCAGGCCTGGAAAATGCCTGGAAAAAAACGTAAATCATAAACGTTTGGGAAAAGTCATGGACATTTGGAGTTCAAAATAAATAATATGTTTTTTAAAGAAAGACTCTCAAAATATAAGCCGGCGTACGCAAAATGTTCTAAATTACTGTTTATACCGAGATTTCAGTTTGGTCATGTAAATTTGGTTTAAAGACCTGGAAATCCACTGGTCAACATGTGTAAGAACCCTGCTCGAGTCCCACGGAGGTTTTTGTCCCGTTTTACCGGAGCGTCGACGTGTACTTTCAGAGCCAACAACCGGATCACCGGGGTCTCGGCCGAGCGTCTGCGGCCCTTCATCGCCCTGGAGACGCTCGACCTCGGCAACAACCACATCGTGGAGATCAAAGCCAACTCCTTCCCCGCGCTGCCGCTCAAGAACCTGTGAGTGGACGCCGCGCCCCCGTCCGGGTCAGGATGCCTCGGAGAAGCAAAAGGCCTCTTTGACCGACTCGTCCTCTTCTCAGGTTCCTCAACAACAACCGCATCTCGGCGATGGAGATCGGATCTTTCTCCAACCTCTCCGGCAGCCTGCAGGTCCTCCGGCTCAACCGCAACCGCCTCTCCGCCATCCCGGCGAAGATGTTCCAGCTGCCCAACCTCCAGCACCTGTAAGCGTCGCTGCGTCCTGTCCCTTTAAGAGACGGTTTGCTTTTCCTGTCACGTCGGGCGGTGCAGTGGCACTCCGTCTACTTCTGGGTCTTCTGTACCACACTTCTGAGATCAGTCTTTAAGCTATTAATAGAAACGCGAGTGGCTTTTTCATACAAAAATGTCGTTTACTAAAAAACGTAAAGTTACAGGTTCACACGGTCAAAAATGTCGCTGAACTAAAAACACGACTGACTGTCCAACGCACAGCTGATATACTGACGTGACGTCATCTGATTGGAAGCTTTTAAATGTAGCTTTTAAATACAATACTAAGTTATACAGGACTGTCTCAGAAAATTTGAATATTGTGATAAAGTTCTTTATTTTCTGTAATGCAATTAAAAAAACAAAAATGTCATGCATTCTGGATTCATTACAAATCAACTGAAATATTGCAAGCCTTTTATTCTTTTAATATTGCTGATTATGGCTTACAGCTTAAGAATACTCAAATATCCTATCTCTAAATATTAGAATATTTCCCCAGACCAAGTAAAAAAAAAGATTTATAACAGCAAAACAAACCAAACATTTGAAAATGTCCATTAATGCACTCAGTACTTGGTTGGGAATCCTTTTGCACGGATTACTGCATCAATGCGGCGTGGCATGGAGGCAATCAGCCTGTGGCATTGCTGAGGTGTTATGGCTGCCCAGGAGGCTTCAATAGCGGCCTTTAGCTCGTTAGTCGGCTTCTCGCTTGCTAAGTTGCGGACGTTCGCATTTTTTTCTCGTGGCCTCGGTACATTCTGAAGTATCTGCACGTTCTCCAGGGAGCTGAGCAGGAACCGCGTCCGGCGGGTGGAGGGCCTGACGTTCCACGGCCTGCACGGCCTGCGCTCCCTGAAGATGCAGAGGAACGGCCTCGGCCGCCTGATGGATGGAGCCTTCTGGGGCCTCGGCAACATGGAAGTCCTGTGAGCAACTTAGCCCGCCGTGTGCGCCGAGTACCGCTCCGACCAAAAGGTGGTGTCCGGTCTCATCGTGTGTGTGTGTGTGTGTGTGTGTGTGTGTGTGTGTGTGGTCCTGCAGGCAGCTGGACTACAACAACCTGACGGAGGTGAGTAAGGGCTGGCTGTACGGGCTGCTGACGCTGCAGCAGCTCCACCTCGGCCACAACGCCGTCAGCCGGATCCGACCCGACGCCTGGGAGTTCTGCCAGAAGCTCAGCGAGCTGTGAGTGAAGCTTTTCTCTTTTCTTAACCCCCCCCCCCCTCCTCCTCCCCTCCCCTCTCCCCCCCACCCCCCTCCTCCCTTACACCAGCCTCACTTTCCATTCACACTCTGAACTCCCAACACTTCTGTCGCCTCCCCTCTTCCCCCCCCCCGCCTGAACTTCCTCACACTCCAGTTCCTCTTGTTGACCCCCCCACACACGCCCACACACACACAGACAAAGCAGCGCCTCTTGTGCTCTGCCAACTTTAAATCGGTGCCAACATGTTCCTCACCCCCGATGCCTCTTCTCTCTTTTGACTCAACACATCGCCTCTCACTCTCTCACTCTCTCTCTCTCCCTCTCCCTCTCTCTCTCTCTCCTCTCTCTCACTCCCTCTCACTCTCCTCCTCTCCTCTCTCTCTCCTCTCTCTCTCTCACTCCTCTGTCTCTCTCCCTCCCTCTCCTCTCCTCACTCTCCTCTCTCTCTCCTCTCCTCTCTCTCCCTCCCCCTCTCACTCTCTTTCCCCTCTCTCTCTCCTCCCTCTCCCTCTCTCTCTCCTCTCTCTCCTCCCTCGCTCTCCTCCCTCTCTCCCTCTCTCCCCTCTCCCTCTCTCTCTCTCTCCCTCTCTCTCTTTCCCCTCTCTCTCTCTCCTCCCTCTCCCCCCTCTCCTCCCTCTCCCTCTCTCTCTCCCTCTCTCCCTCTCTCACTCTCCTCTCTCCCTCTCTCTCACTCTCTCTCACCTCTCCCTCTCCCTCTCTCTCTCCTCTCTCCCTCTCTCCCTCATTCCTCTCTCTCTCCTCTCCTCTCTCTCCTCTCTCTCTCCCTCTCTCTCACTCTCCCTCTCTCCTCTCCTCTCTCTCTCACTCCTCTCTCCTCTCCTCTCTCTCTCTCTCCCTCCCTCTCTCCCTCTCTCTCTCCCCCTCTCTCTCTCTCTCTTCCTCTCTCTCCTCTCCTCTCTCTCACTCCCTCTCTCACCTCCCCTCTCTCTCTCTCCCTCTCTCTCTCCCTCTCTCTCTCTCTCTCTCTCTCTCCTCTCTCTCCACGTTGCCCACGGTCTTCGTCGTTGTCGACACACATTCCTTTAGGCGTGTTGAGTTTCCTTTGTTGTGGCTCT
Source organism: Liparis tanakae (assembly GCA_036178185.1). Taxonomy (NCBI): domain Eukaryota; kingdom Metazoa; phylum Chordata; class Actinopteri; order Perciformes; family Liparidae; genus Liparis; species Liparis tanakae. Next base: position 13,033,292 of record CM070089.1, on the reverse strand, counting down.
TGTTGTCGTCTCTCTGCTCGTCGTGTCTGGAGCGGTTTCCACCGCTCGGTTCCTCCGTGTTTCTCTCTCTCTTATCTCGCCGAGCTGAGCGCATAAAGACGCCTGTCGGCCGGGACATGCCCGGCTATCTGATCTCATCTAAGTTTACTCAAAAACACACACACACACACACACATTTGTTCCCCGACCTGTTCGGTCGATCTCCTGGAACTCGTTATGAAATGACTCTGCCGTCCGGTCGCCGTGTTTTCATCCTCCGTGTCGTGTGGCCTTCAGGGACCTCTCCTTCAACCACCTGTCCCGGCTGGAGGAGTCCAGCTTCGTGGGCCTCAGCGTGCTGGACGAGCTCCGCGTGGGAAACAACCGCGTGAGCTTCGTGGCCGACGGGGCGTTCCGAGGCCTCTCCACCCTGCGGACGCTGTGAGTAGAGACCAAAAGCTTTTGAGGGTTTCAACGGGGGGGAAATGTTCTGGACCGAGTCGGTTTTAAACTCCCGGCCGGAGATCCGGGGATCGGATACCAAAAACAGAGATATCGTTTTTCTAACATCGGACGCATCGAGACACATTTTTGTGCCGAGCTCAGCTAAATCTGTCTCCAGCGTTAATCCTAAAACTCCACGCTAATGCTTTGAGTGGATTCTGAGTCGGAGTTTCATCTCAATCACATAATAATAATAATAATAATAATAATAATAATAATAATAATAATAATAACTTTATTTATATAGCACTTTTAAAAACAAAGTTTACAAAGTGCTCTACGGATAAATAAAACATAAACACAACTTAAATGGTGGCAAACAAAAAAGACCATACCATAAAAGCATTGAATACAATTAAAACAAACAAATAGGCAATTTAAAATAAAAACAAAGGACGACATCACTTAAAAGCAGTTCTATAAAAGTGGGTTTTAAGAAGTGATGTAAAAGAAGTTATTGATTCTTATTCTTATTATTATTGATTCTGAAGTGTACGTACAAGTCTCCCCCCCCCCCCCCCCCCCCCATTAATCCGCTGCCTGAGTGGCAATATCCTGCCTGATGTGTTTTGGGGATGTGGAATAGATTACTGTGCTGAGGTCTCTCAGCCCCGACCTCAACAAGCGCCCCCCCCTCCCTTTCTCAACGTCTCCCCTTCCTCCGCCTGACCCCACGCCCACATCCCCCCCCTCTCCCTCTTTCCCACAGAGAGGCTCCGTAACATTTCCCCCTGGTTAGGACTTCTTTTTTTTTTTTTTTTTTTTAACTGGAACCAAATGTAAGCTTCAGTGCTAAGGTCACCGGAGGGCAGGTGTGCAGCTAGGTGGACATGGATAGCTTCAGGGCTTCAAATACAACCCCCCCCCCACCCACACACACACACACACACACAGACCCCTCCTCAATCTCAATCAGCCATAACCAGGCATGTCGAGGAGGAAAATGGCCGTTTAAAAACATGAGAGCAGCTGAGGATCAAGGAGCTTTCTCTGGGAAACGTTTGTGTTTCCGTGATTTTCTCGTTGAGTTTATTCTGTGTACTTTTATAGCAGTTATATAATCCGTGCAAATGTTTTTCAGCCATAGCGACTTGTGTTTGATAGCAGAAGATGTTTCAGGCAACGTTAGCGATGATCGTTTGGTTCATTCGAATCAAAGAGAGAGAGATTTTCTTGGAGAGATGCTGAGAAATCCATTAAAGTAAAAGGCAGAGAGGCTAATTTCTGTTTTCTGGTTGCGCCAGCTAATTTAAACTTGATAAAACTATCTAACTACGTAACACTAAACTGAAACAGTTAGCACCACACAAAGTGGTTATTAGAGATTCGTTCTTTACTACAAATGTCACGCTGCCAGATGTATGACTGTTAGCTAACGGAATACACTAGCAAAACGTGCGTTAGCTTGCATCAAGACTGACGATTTAAAGAATTGGTTAATATAAAGTTAGTTGGCCATTAGTCAAGCTAATCATGAATGGCATAATATTTTATGATTTTTTTATTTTCCTTATTTCAAATGTCTACTCTTTACTCTAAACAGAGCTAACGCTAGCTTTGTTAGCTTGTTAGCTTTGCTAACCTGTCTGTGTGTAAATATGAAGTAATATCTAGTCTCTATTTAATAAAGAGTGTGTGGTGAAACCAGTTTTATTTTAGTGGTGTGTAAATCCCCAGTGAGTTAAAACGTGTATCTCATTTAATTTAGTAATTTAATTAGAGTTCATAAAAAGAAAGTTTTCACAAAGACAATCCCTCTTGCACTGAAATGTAAAATACATATTTGAAGTATATTTATCCTCTCAGATGAAGTTTACAGTGCAGCGCACATGTTGTAGAGCCGCCTCGTAAACCTTCTAGAAAAGCCATCGCAGACTTTTTAAAGAAATTTCCTGACGGGCTCGGAGCCTCGAATAAATGTACAGCCGCGTAAAGTTTTATTAACGTCGCACGTGCAGTTGTTTTCTGGGCGTGGATTCCTTTTCTTTTTCCTTTTTACGAGGCGGTCTGTCTTTTGTTTAGGGATCTCCAAAATAATGAAATCTCCTGGACCATTGAAGACATGAACGGCCCGTTCTCCGCCCTAGACCAGCTGAACAAACTGTGAGTGGATGGTCGACGTTGACGTGACGTCTCGCCGACCTTACGGAACGTGGAACAAACGCCATCCAGCACAAGTTTATCAAAATAATGAGAATCTTGTGTGTGTTTTTCCCCTCCAGGTTTCTGCAGGGGAACCAGATCCGCTCGGTGACCAAGAAGTCGTTCTCCGGCCTGGAGGCGCTGCAGCACCTGTGAGTCGGCCTCGTGTTCCTCCGGTTGTTTCCATCCGTCTGAGCCGTAAACTAAGCGGCGTGCGGGGTTCGTACGGTCATGGAAAACCTGGAAAAGTCATGGAAAAAAGACAGCACCGTGTGGAGCGACCAACCGTTGATTTGAACAAACTAGCTTTACGCTAACAAACTAGCTTTACGCTAACTGACTCAGTCAGTGCGATGAGGCACATTTTTTAATGAATCGGCGTCTGTATTCCAGGGTTCGTACGGTCATGGAAAACCTGGAAAAGTCATGGAAAAAACTTAAATCATAAAAGTTTTGGAAAAGTCATGGAAATTTGTTTTAATCACATGTTCATTTACACCGAGTTTGAAATAATTAATATGTTTTTTTAAAGAAAGACGCTCAGAATATAAGCCGGCGTACACTCTCAATACGCAACATTTTCTAAAATGTTCATGTTCATACCGAGATTTCAGTTTGGTCATGGAACTTTGATTTAAAGTTATGGAATAGTCATGGAAATCCATCGATCAAAGGGTGTAAGAACCCTGGGCGTGAATCACACAGAGGCGGTTTGTCCCCCCCCCGTCCCCCATCCCCCGCTTTGATGTGGAATCAAGAAGAAGAACAAACGCTCCGCATTCGTATCTTTACATGTGTGCCAGACTATATCGATCACCCAGGCGAGTGGAGGGAACTCCCTCTGTGTGTGTGTGTGTGTCTGTGTGTACGTACACACACACACACACAACAGCTGCATTTGATTCTAATTAGAGTTTTTTCCCAGCCGCTGCCAGAGCTCAAAGCGGCCCAGAGTCGGGCCTCTCTTGATTAACACGGCAAACACTGCCCAGAGTTTTATTGTTCTGGAGCCCAGACCTTCTTTTCTTTTTTTCTCCTCCCCCTCTCGATTGAAGTCGCTCGTATCCTTCGCTCTACCCAAGCTGCCGTCTCTCCGCCCGAATTTCTTCTATATTTATTTTGTCCTCCTCTTCTCTCCAGAGACTTGAGCAACAACGCCATCATGTCCGTCCAGGCGAACGCCTTCTCCCAGATGACGAGCCTGCAGGAGCTGTGAGTACGACCCCCGTCCGAGGGCGAAGTTACACCGCCTGTGTTCACGCGGGACGGAGCGCCAGGTGAAAGTCATTAACGGCGTTGGCTTCAGCGTCATTAACGGCTTCACCGGTTCCTTTGTCTCCCACCACTAGAGGGGAGGGTCTGGTTTACAGATACAGAGTTTCTTTAATCCCCCCACGACTTTTCACCTCCCTCTGGACCCAGGGTTCGTACGGTCATGGAAAACCTGGAAAAGTCATGGAATTTCAAAAGGGTCATTTCCAGGCCTGGAAAAGTCATGGAAAATCATAAAAGTTTTGGAAAAGTCATGGAAATTTGTTATTTTTTTAAAGAAAGACTCTCGAAATATAAGCCGGTGTACACTCTCAATACGCAAAATGTTCTAAATTGTTCATGTTTTTACCGAGATTTCACTTTGGTCATGGACATTTGGTTTAAAGTCATGGAAAATTCATGGAAAAGTCCTGGAAATCCATTGGTCAAAATATGTAAGAACCCTGTGGACCCAAATCAGTGAAAACCAAACCGCGCGGTGTTATTTACTTGCGAGTGAAGCTGTTTTTCTTTCTGTTTGCGGTGTCTCCTCCTCTGCAGCCGGCTGAACACCTCCAGCCTCCTGTGCGACTGCCAGCTGAAGTGGCTTCCCGTCTGGGTGGCAGAGCAAACCTTCCTGCCCGGCGTCAACGCCAGCTGCGCCCACCCGCAGATGCTGAAGGGCAGCAGCGTGTTCGCCGTCAGCCAGGAGGAGTTTGTGTGTGGTAAGTGATGCATTCAGTCGGCGTAACACCTTTACACACACACACACACACACACACATACTGAAACACACTCACAGGTTTTTTCCATTTACGAGCTGACCCAGATTGTTCAGTATTTTCCTTTCCTGACTCCTGGTCAAGCTAATGAGCCTCGGGAGGAGAGCGTGATGGAAATGTACCAGGTTAAGTGTTCAGCTTTCCTCGTTCCTACCATCACATAGATGGACTGAGGGAATATTTCACTTCAGTTTTTCCCCTTTCGGACGAGCCAACGAAATCTAAATGCACCAGAAAATTGCCGAATCGCCATTTCCAGACCTGAGCGCGGATCGTTTTCCACAGACTATCTCAAATCAGTTCAGTTTATTTTGTATAGCCCAATGTCACAAATTACAAACTCTGAACACATACAACATCCCTGACCTTTGACCTCACATCAGATCAGGAGAAACTCTCCCAAAAAACGTTCACAGGGAAAACTAGAACGGGCACTCAGTAGAGCGCATACCTTCACATATCATAAGATTGGGCTTTGAATTATGAACATTTTGGCATTAGTCACATGCCAATTGGATAAAAGTTTACTATGGTAAAAAGAAGATTTTGACCTTTTCGATCCCAAAATCCAATCAAATGGTCCCCGGATAATTATCAATCATCCCACCAAATTCCATGAGATTCGGTTTAAAACTTTTTGACTTATGCGAATAACACGCACATATGCAAATATGCAGAGATCAAAACAACGCAAAGGGAACCAAACAAAGGGAAAATATGCTACTAGTTAGCAAGCTAATGTTAGCACGATAATGTTAGCATGCTACTAGTTAGCTGGGGCACTTGCAAAGATAATACTGCATATCTTTCTGATTTAGGAAAAAGGAAAAACTCCCCAAAAAATGGTAAAAACACTTTTCCGGGGGAAAAAGGGAAGATTTCCAGGGATTTCAAACTTCCCTTTGTCCCTTGTTCCAGACGACTTCCCGAAGCCTCAAATCACCGTGCAGCCGGAGACCCAGTCGGCGCTCAAGGGCACCAACGTGACCTTCGTGTGCTCGGCGGCCAGCTCCAGCGACTCGCCGATGACCTTCGCCTGGAAGAAAGACAATGAGGTCCTGAACGACGCGGAGATCCACAACCAGGCGCACTTGCGTCTGCGGGGCGGCACGGCAGGCGAGACAGAGGTGACAGAGTACACCACCACGCTGGAGCTACGCCACGTGGACTTCTCCAGCGAGGGGAAGTACCAATGCGTCATCTCCAACCACTTCGGATCGTCGTATTCCAACAAGGCCAGACTCACGGTCAACAGTAAGTCTTCGGGGCGGGAGAAGAAGCCGATCGGTTGGAGTCCGTCTCCGTCTAGAACAGGGTTCGTACGGTCGTGGAAAAGCTGGAAAAGTCATGGAATTTTAAAATGGTCATTTCCAGGCCTGGAAAAGTCATGGAAAAAATGTAAAAATCATAAAAGTTTGGGAAATGTGTTATAATCACATGTTCATTTACGCCGAGTTTGAAATAATTAATGTTTTTTAAAGAAAGATGCTCAAAATATTAGCCGGCGTACACACTCAATACGCCAAATTTTCTAAATTTTTCATGTTTATACCAAGATTTCAGTTTGGTCATGGAAATTTGGTTTAAAGCCATGGAAAAGTCATGGAAAAGTCTTGGAAAAGTTATGAAAAAGTCATGGAAATTCATTGGTCAAAATGTGTAAGAACCCTGCTAGAAGGTTCGGAAATTTCGTCAAATCCCTAAAAGATGTTCACGCCGTGTCTTCGTGTCTCCTCCAGTGATGCCCTCCTTCACCAAGACGCCAATGGACCTGAGCATCCGGGCCGGCGCCACGGCCCGGCTGGAGTGCGCCGCCGTGGGTCACCCCTCCCCTCAGATCGCCTGGCAGAAGGACGGCGGCACCGACTTCCCCGCCGCCCGCGAACGCCGCATGCACGTCATGCCGGAAGACGACGTGTTCTTCATCGTGGACGTGAAGACCGAGGACATCGGCGTCTACAGCTGCACGGCTCAGAACACGGCCGGCGCCATTTCCGCCAACGCGACGCTCACCGTGCTCGGTGAGAAACGGCGCTCGGGGAACTCTTTGTTTAGAGCGCAGCTTCGTGAGTCGGTGAGACGCCATCGGTTCCTACTCTCGCTTACTCTTGGTTTTTTTTGCTTTTCGTCTCCGTTTCAGAGACGCCGTCCTTCCTGCGGCCCCTCATGGATCGCACGGTGGCGAAGGGCGAAACCGCCGTCCTCCAGTGCATCGCCGGCGGCAGCCCTCACCCGCGGCTGAACTGGACCAAAGACGACAGCCCCCTGGTGGTGACCGAGCGCCACTTCTTCGCGGCCGCCAACCAGCTCCTCATCGTCGTGGACGCGGCGGAGGCGGACGCGGGGAAGTACACCTGCGAGATGTCCAACGCGCTCGGCACGGAGCGGGGCGACGTCCTGCTGGCCGTCATCCCCAACCCCAACTGCGACTCCGGGGTGCAGGGCGGCGGCGGCGCGGGGGTCGGCATGGTGAGCGGCGCGGGGTCGGACGGCGACGGCTGGACCACGGTGGGGATCGTCATCATCGCTGTGGTGTGCTGCGTGGTCGGCACGTCGCTAGTGTGGGTGGTCATCATCTACCACACGCGGCGGCGCAGCGAGGACTGCAGCGTCACCAACACAGGTCGGTGCTCGCCGGCTGTCGGGAGTTCGAACATTCGTGTCACGAAGTTCGACAATCTGTCGGTAGAAATGTGAGCGTGTGCCGTAACTCTCGTGTCCTCGCGCTCCCAGATGAGACAAACCTGCCGGCCGACATCCCCAGCTACCTGTCCTCCCAGGGGACGCTCGCCGACCGGCAGGACGGATACATCCCGTCGGAGAGCGGCAGCAGCCACCAGTACCTGGCTTCGTCCATCGGCGGCTTCTACCTGCAGCCCAGAGACATGAACGGTGAGGACGTCACCCCCTTGTTACTTTGGGTCCGATACTGTGAACCCCGTGTTCTGACGCGGTTCTGCTCCTCCCACCCGTCCAGGTTTCTGCCAGCTGGATACGGGAAGCGAAGCGGACCTGGAGGCGGCCATCGACCCTCTGCTCTGCCACTACCAAGGCCCCGTCGGATCGCTGCTTCGCCGAGAGAACTTGTACTCCGCCGACCCGACGGAGGTCTTCACAGGTGTGTGCAACACCTCCGCCAAATAGATTCTTATTCTACAACGATACTCTTAGATTGTTATCGCTGTAAAACTTTATAAGACGTAAAGGAACTAATCATTTTCTCTTTTTAGGCTGTTCCGTAGACCAAAAGCCCGTCCAGGTCGAGTCCTACAGCGGCAGTCCATCCAACTCCAAAATGAGGGACTACTTTCTGTCCGAGCGGTTTGACCTCTGCTCCTCGTCGGTCCTGATGCAGCTCCCCAACGCCGGCCTCCACCGCGGCCCCTCCCCCCAGCAGAGGGACCGCCGGCCGTCCAATGAGGAGGTTGAAGCCAGCGACTACGGGAAGCCTCACGAGGGCCCGTCCAACGCCTTCATGGGTAGGTCCCAAGTCCATCGTTGATGTTGGGTCATGGACATTTGGTTTAGAGTCCTGGGAATCCGTTGGTCATGTTTTACCCTCGAAAACCTTGTTCTGGATGTTTGAGAAGTTGTTTGTAGAGTTCATATCGTCATGGAAAACCTGGGAAATGGATATTTCCAGGCCTGGAAAAGTCTTGAACATTTTTTTATCCCAAAAGTTTTGGAAAAGTCATGGAAATTTGATATTTCATATGTTTATTAATGCAGTTTGATTAAAAGAATACACATTTATGTAAATATCCATTCTTTTAATCAAACTCTCTCATTCATTTGTGTCCTTTAAGGTTTATACTCGTGTATAGAGAGATTTGACAAAATGTTTGGTCATGGAAATTTGGTCTAAAGTCCTGGACACCCGTTCAACATGTGAATGAACCCTGAAAACCTTTTTCCGGATCTCTTCTGTCCGTTGGTCTGACTTCTTATTGGTCCCCGTCTTTCGCTCAGGAACATTTGGGAAGGCTCCGTGGAGGCCCCCCGTCACCCCCGTCACCCCCGTCACCGACCCCCACCCGGGCGCCGTGACTTTGCGTGAGGATCCCGACGCGGCTCCGGAGGACGAGGAGGACGAGGACGGCCTCGCGGCGTCGGAGCAGAACAACGCCGTTTACGAGCGGCCGTTCGACCCCGCCCCGCAGCGCGGGACGAGCACTTAGCCGAGCGACGCTTGTTCCTTCGCGGAGAGGACGATCCCCAAAAAAACGAAAAGAGAATAACTTCTACCTCACTGAACGGACACTTTTGCAATAACGGACTAACGGACGGACTCCTGGAATGTGCAACGAGTGAATGTAACGGACGTTTTAAAAGTCAAAAGGAGACATCAGCAGCGGCTTGTCGAGGACGCGGCTCCCGCTGAATAACATAGATGAATATATACAGTTTTTTTATATATAGTTTATTATATTTTGTAAATTGTATATAAACAGATTCCATTATTTTTGCTTACCATTTGTGTACGAGTATTTTTGCAGCCCTGATAATTCTGTTGCTCCAGCTTTGAATGAAGCGATGTTTTGCACACATGTAAACAATAAAAAGAGAAACCAGCTGAATGTGTGCTGCTCCTTTCGGAGCACGAGGCTTTGGCGGGTCTAAGGACGCCGGGTCTGTCATCAGCCGGCCCCCCCACCGAGAATGTGAGCCGGAGACGGAGACGCCGTTTCTCCGTGGCATCAAGTGAATCCACTCGGAACGCAACGCGCTCAACGGTACTTTAGTTTGGTTTAGCAGCTACTACTACTGAGTTATACTACTAGCAGTAGCAACAGTAGTAAGATAGTAATAGTAGTATATTTAGTAGTAGTAGTAGTAGTAGTGGTGGTATATTTAGTAGCAGTAGTAGTATATTAGTAGTAGTAGTAGTAGGTGCAGTAGTTCTATTACTACTAGCAGCTGCTAAGTAGTAGTAGTAGTAGTAGCATATTTAGTAGTATATTTTGTAGTAGTATATTTTGTAGGAGTAGTAGTATATCTAGTAGTAGTAGTATATTTAGTAGTATATTTACTAGTAGTAGTATATTTAATAGTAGTAGTATATTTAGTAGTAGTAGTAGTACAATACAATAGGTGCAGTGGTAGTATTTTCTGTTTTAATGTAATCTCTGTTTTTCAGGCCCTCATGAAGCTGCAGCTTTTCCTCCTGCAGCTTCAACCTCTGAGAACAAAGACCGATCGATAACGACGACTCCGTTAATAACGATGTCACACAATCAAAGACCAATTTTAATATTCGCTCACGTTGAACCCACAAGCTGCTCGTTGTTAGAGCAAACAAAGCCGCACCGTAGCTTAGCGCAAACGGTTTGCCAGATGCCCCCCCCCCCTCTCCCGGCGGTTTGTTGTTTCAGGCCTTTCCTCTCCGACGCGGGGTGGTGGTGGGGGGGTGCGGGCCTCGCTGTTGAAACTTGCTCTTGGAAAGCGTCTCGCGGCGCCCCGACTACACACTGGAGTTTATTTACCAAAAAAAACGGCAGCTCCACGATGGAGGTGCCAGCAGCCGGGAGGGGATTGAAGTCAGAGCGGGGTCGTGTTCCCGGCTCGGGTTTCAATTTTCCTTTTTTTGTTATAATCGTATCTGCGACCGAAAGCTCTGTCCGTCTGTGTCAGTCGGTGTCTGTAACGCTGACGGTGAGATTTTCTTCGCTGACGTGTCAGTGCACCTGGTGGTCGGCTCCTTTACCCCACTGCAGAGGAATGAAGAGGTCTGTTGGAAGTCCTGCCAGCTCTTTGAGGAGGCTGCGATTAACACACGATGGTGGAGCCACACACGTCTTCAAACACCTGGGGAGCAGCTGCTGCTGCCGCTGCCACGGCAACCTCCGAGGACCGGTCCACTCCCGCCGGAGGCCGGGGGGCGATACACCAGGAACGATCCGCCGCAGGAATTCAATTCAATTCAGTTCATTTGTAGAGCCCATTTTCACAAATTAGAAAGTTTAACCAGCATTCACTAACATAACATTATCGTGGTAACACGGCTAGCGCCTTAACAAACGGTAGCCTACTAACTAATCACGCAGACGTAGCGTTCGTTAGCGGTTTTGAACGTACTCACGTTTGGCTGTTTTTGGTCTCCTCCCTCTCTGAGGGTCCGTCACTACTACCAGCTCGGCCGTTTACCTCCTCCAGGTGCAGAACACTGTCCCGTGTTCACCAGGTAGTTCTGTGAGAGTCCGGCCACCGTGTGGTGAAGAGCGGTAGTGCATTCGACGTGGAGGACCGAGTCTGGGGTGATTCTCTGGTATTGTTAGAAGAGGTCGTGAGATCCATTTGTTTTAGTGTCGGCGTACTCTCGCTCTTACTAAAAACTCTCTCGCCCAGCTTCTCTCTCTCTCTCTCCAGCCATAAACAAGCTGAATGCAACAAACTCACGCGTGTTTACGGGAGTTGCCAATAGACATCAAGGCCTGGCAGGTGGAGGGAAAGCAGATAAAGTGCGATGTTTATTACTGAATGACTCACGGGTCGGGTCGCGTTGGTCTTTCTGAGCCGTGGAAGAGGATCGGAGGCGGGCTTTTCCTTCAACTGCCTTGCTCAAGGTCACTTAATTGCAGGGAAAGTTTCTTCCCCCGTCAGAGTTTAACAGCTGGAGGGAGGATTCAAACTTTCTCAACAATAGACGATTCCTTTTCTTCTTGGCAACTAAATTCTTCATGTAACAATTAAGCGAGTGGATGTAATTCCCCTCCGACTGGTTTATTTACTACTTCAGGAAAGTCTTCAACCAAAAAAAAACAATTTGTGGCGTAACAAGCGACTGAGGCGTTCCCAAGTTTTTTTTTAAAAGGGCCCTGTGGATTCTGCCGAGTCGGCGTCGAGCGACAGACTTCACGTTTCCAGTCGGGGGGGAAAAAGAAAACAGCGGCCAGATTGCAGAATAATTTCCCCTCTTTGATTCCTCGTCCAGAGAACCGAAACAGGAAGTTGACAATTCCTCCCAGACCACCAGTGACTGGAGGAGGGAGTCCGCTGCTCCCTGATCTCAGACCAGCGTCCACTCTGCAGCGTCTGACCCTGGTGGTCCCATCAGCCGTGGAACACTGATCCAGGGTCAGCTGCTCAGGCCTTCTCTGATCTCTGCGCCCCGGGGACCGAGCCAATAAAATTAATTTAGCGTGCCGTGCTCGGTCTTATCTCGTTTCCAGACACTCTGGATTCTGTAGCTAATTTGCCTTGAATATTGCCAGATGTGGTGAAATGCAGACAGATGTTTATGATATTAAATAGCTAAAGGCGGCTCGCACAAGTTATTATTCCTGTTGTCACAAAGCTCAGGAAATCAGCTGGAGGGTGTGTGTCTGACTTTTACGACCACGGTGCTCGTTTACATCGCGTCGGCTTTGTCGGTGATCAGATATACACACTTTTAAAATGAGGTGACCTCAGCTTTCCCTCACTTTGGGTCCGACATCCAAACCGTTGCCGGACAAATCCAACTAGATTTGTGTTGTGTTGCTTCTCCTCCCACCTGGCGATCCTCTTAGGTTTCTCTCCTATGGGACAAAACATGTTCAATCATTCGCAGATTATTTTCAAGCTCGGTGGGAATCTTTTGGCCGTATCGAATCACAGCGACGGCTTTCGCCGGGACGCGAACACCAGCTGAAGCCACTTCCGCCCGGTAACAACGAGCTGCAGAAACCACGGTCAGATAATAGGGATAATAAGACCCGGTTAGACCCCGTCAGACCTGGTCAGACCCCGTCAGACCACGTCAGACCCCGTTAGACCCTATCATACCCCATCAGACCTGGTCAGACCCCGTCAGACCCCGTCAGACCTTGTTAGACCCTATCATACCCCATCAGACCTGGTCAGACCCTGACAGACCCAGTCAGACCCCATTAGACCCCATCAGACCCCTTCAGACCCCGTCAGACCCCCGTCAGAACGTCTCTTTTCAATCTCCAGCCCTTTGGCTCTTTGTGTGATTCAGAGCTCATATAACGGCTTTGCATCTCGCAGATGTTGCCATAAATCAGCGGCTGGCCCTGCCTCTGCAACTGGCTTCCTGACAAATGTTCCACAATAACTCCCCCCCCCCCTCCTCTACCCCACCCTTCCAGTAAAAGAGAGGAGAGGAAAAAAGAGAAAGAAAGCCTGGAATTTCTACCCGGCTGCTTGTAACTCTCTCAGGACTATTGTAAAGTCTCGGCCGTGTCAGCACAGGTGGAAACCTGAGGGGTCGTAAAAAACAGAAAGAAAAAAAAACTCGTCCCGCCCACTCCCGGCTTTCTCTTTCCCAACAATGTCTTAAACTCCCCGCTGGCTCGGCCGGCCCTCCACTGTGACTAACTCCACACAAATCTAAAGAGCTAAATCAGTCAGGCTGCTTGAGTGTCTGTGGTCGGCAATAACCCCCCCCCCCCCCGCCTGTAAAAGATACGAGCGTAATGGCGGAGACCGGGCTGTGAATCACAGCCGGCGAGGCGTTGGAGGAAGACGCCGTGTGTCTCATCGCCGTGTACTTCTAAAGGTTTTACCCTGGAAAGCCAAATCAGAAAAGTTAAAATCTGGAAACCCCTCCCTCTGGAACTCTCTCCCCAAAATCATTCGAGACTGCACCGAACTTTCATCCTTCAAATCACAAATCAAAACCCACCTGTTCAAAACTGCTTTTAATGTGTGATTGTGTGCTCTGTACGTTCTTATTTGCTTTGATCGTTTGTTTTATCGTAATTTATATGCATAGCTCTTAGGATTGTTTTAATTATGTGTTGTAAAGCGTCTTTGAGTACCTTGAAAAGCGCTATAGAAATCGTATGTATGTATTATTATTGTTATTATTAAACTGCTCAGTAGAAGTCTGTGTTCTCCTTCCTGAAAAATAATAATAATCATATTTTTTCAAGTTTTTTTTTTGCCACTGCCGGGGCTTGAACTCAGGACCTTGTGTTTATCGAAAACCCACTTCTACCCACTAACCCACAACACCTTTTTAGATATATACTCACACTGCATAAAATTCCCTTTTCTACCAAAAGTACAAAACCATAAGATCGTTTAAAAATATTGGGGGGAGGGGGCACGAGTGAAGCTCGCCTGGAGCCCCAAATATGCTAGGGCCGCCCCTGGGTGCGGGGCAGTTAGTGAGTGGGCTTGTCGGGGGAGAAAAAGAAAAACCCAAAAAGTCTGGGGATTTCAAAACCAAAGATGATGAAATCCTCGTCGAGCGGAGAGGAACTGAGCGTTTGGGCGGTAATCCTCAGCGGGTTCGACGTTGTGGCGGCGACGCTCCTTGATCCTTTGTTAGTTTACCGATAATATTGGTGCAGCTTTAATCGTCTTTGTTGTCTTCATGGCGACTGGACGTTTCCCCGGTCGGCTGCGAAGTCGGGTTAGTTCTGCGTTTCCAGGCGGCTTTTGAGATTTGGGGTATTGTGCGGTGTGTTCTGACGGGGGGGGGTGGAGATTTATGAGCAGAGACACTGACGACGATACCGCCAGAGGCCAAGACGTTTCCCTGCACCTGGGACACTTTGGCCATTTTTAGTTTTACATGTACAGCTTTAACCCTCCTGGTACCTTCTCATGTACTCTCCGGTCTCAGGCTCAAACGCCTCGGTGGTCGTCCCAAACAAATTGCCGATGAGGACCAAAGTGTTGTCTGTCTTCCCGGGAACGCTGTGGATGTGTCCGGGCTGGTGGAGCGTTGACCCCGAGGGATGTGGGTTTCTTTACGAGCCACGGGGGGAGAGACATGAGGAAAGGTGACCTTGTGAGTTGGGTGTAAACTCCAGGTGGTTTCCGCTCCTCCTGTCAACACTACCTGCTGCTGCTGCCGCTCCGCATTCCTCAACCAGTCAGAAACACGCACCACGAGATGTGCATGTGGGCTCTTGCTCTTCCCATTAATCCAGAGTTTCCTGTTCCTGTTTTTTAGTTTAGTTTATTAAGGATCCCCATTAGTCTACATACACCGTAGTGGAGACTATTCTTCCTGGAGTCCAGGCAAAAAAAACAATAATAATACATAAAATGCAGTACAGCATGATCAATTATCACAAAAACACTTAGACTTAGAAAACAACATTTACATTCAAATAATAATAATACATTTAAATACCTAAAATAATAACCTAATCTAAATAAAACCTCCAGAAAACTATTAGAATTAATATTATTTCCCAAGTTTAAGTGTGGGGTACTTTATGTTTGTTTGTTGACTACCTAAATAGCCCTTTAAATAAATAAAAAAGTTGATATTTCTTATATATTTGACACAGTGAAAAACAGCCTGGGGGTCAAATTGATGCGTAGAAGTTGTGTGAAAACATATCATTATGTTAATTTCATATTTTCCCCAGTTGTCCCCAATAAATCCTGAAATATGAAGCAAAAAAAATGATATCAATAATTTTTTTTAGAGATGATTTATTCGTCAGCTGCTCTGATAATGGGCGATACGAAATAAACTGAGTTGAGTTGAAGGCTCTGGCAGCAGCTGGTGAAAGTGGCTATAGATGATTGCACAGCGCCGTATTGATCCTGCAGAGCGACGGAGAGCAGATAGAGACCGAGAGGCCCATGAATGTCAGCGGCAGCAACGGGAAAATAAATCTGTGAATATAAAGTATGAACGTGAGTCCATTGTGATGCACACACATTAAAAAAGGTGCCTTTCCATTGTGATGCACACGCACATTAAAGAGGTGCCTTTCACAACTGCCTGATGCATTTAAAGAGCGGTCTAAATACGGCTACTAGACGTCAGTCATCAGTCTCTACGTGACCTTTGACCTCCCGGAGAATCGACCCTTCAGACGCTCCTGGGTCAAACACACCGAGTGTGTGCTTGACCCCCTTACACGCACACACACACACACACCAAAACATATTTTGAACACCTCTGGTGTGTTTTATTTTAATATTGATACATTTCGAAATCCCAATTAGCAAATGTTTTTTTTGAGCTTTCAACCGCTACATTTTTTTAAATGTCAAAATGTGTAGAAATTAATTCTTTCAAACATTTTGAAGTCTTTGCTGGATATTTAAAGTGCATTTACTGTGTTTTATTATTAAGACCCTTAATGTGAAATTGAAGTGTCTCGTTCATGAAGACTGAAGAGGATTGTGGTATTTTTTTTCTTCTTTTTTCGAGTCCCACCAAACTTTTCAAAAGTCGGAGCGCCGCTCGTCCCGAGGAATGACGGGAAAAGCCTGGCGCTGACAACGAGCAAACAAACACCAGAGGTTTATCACTCCAGGCCGAGCCCGCTGTCGACAGCCCCAACAAATGAAAGCAGAGGATGGAATGAGGGGGGGGAGCCTCTTTCTTTAAAAAGCAGGAATCTCTCCCACCTTTTGTTGCTGCTGAGCGCTCTTTGTAGATCTAATCTGATCTCGGGGTGTGAGTGTTTTCTCAAGTTAACCAGCCACTATTTGTAGAGCCCAAGAGCCAAATGGTGTCTGAGTGGCGTCTCACGAGGGAACGCTTCCTCACAAAGGGCTTCGCCTCGCTCACATTGTCAGCCCGACGTCGCAAGTGGATTTTTTTTCTTCTTCTTCGATAAAACTTCTCAGGGAGTGAATGTTTGGGCCGCCGCGGTTTACACGTCGGCTGGAATCGGAGAGATTAACTCTTTCTTTCTTCACGTGTCGTTAACGAGTCCAACACGGCCGGCCCCTCCACGTGAGATGCGTTCAGTCTTGGATTCCCCCTTTTTCAAAGTCAAACAACACATCCAAACAAATATGAAACCAGGACACACAGGAAGGCTGTTTGTGTGTGCAGCCACATGAAGGCCAGATGTAGCTCCTCCGTCAGGGAGACGAGGTAGAATAGAATAGAATAGAAGAGAAATATACTTTATTAATCCCCAAGGGGAAATTTGTCCACACATTAGCACCAATAAACTAAACACAATAAAATATAAATATAAGAAAGAAAGAAACAGTGACTGTGCATAAACTATACAAAATGAAATATATAATACAAAATAAAATAAGATAAATATATATATATCCCCCCCCCCCCCCCCCCCCCCCCCGAGCGTGTTCTGGCAGGCGGCGCTGTACAAACACGCGCCGCCTTTTAGAGCGACTGAGCTGTCGAATATTTATTGTTTGGTTAAGGTTTCAGAGAGAAATTACGACATCAGTAGGCGGCGGGGGGGGGGGGGGTGGCCTCTGAGCGTCTTGACGGACAGTTTGGCTGATTTACTTTGAAACTTAAAGCAGTCATAAATAAAAAAAAAAAGCTTTGAAAAAAAAAGTTTTTGAAAGTTGTTCTGATATTTTGGGTTAAAGGAGCTGACTGATGGTATTTAGTACATTACAAAAGTTTTATTCTGAAATATTATCACTAGCAGCTCATCGTATATGTTTGTAGTTCTGTAAAATGTCAAATATTATAAATTATATATAGGTGTATAGTTTCCTTTTTGTCTCTTCCTGCACTGCAATATTCATAAAGCTCTGTGATTTTTATTTTTTGTTTTATTGTTTAATATGTGAAAAAACATTTTAATAAATAATAATATTGTAGGAAGTCAATTATTATTACACACCAGGTGGAAATGTTGGAGGAAAAGTTACAAATATTTTAACTTGAGCAACAAAAAAAATGTTGTCCTTAAAACATAAAAAAGAATAAATCATAAGTCTAAAAACAAGAATAACAGCAACACGGAGGTGCGTGAGGCTGTTGCCCGCAGGTTGAAGTTCTCTTGATTGCAACGGATTCTGCGTGGATAATAAAAGACGACTGATGTGTCACGGATCTATAGCTCTATAGATCTATAGCTCTCTATAGATCTATAGATCTATAGATCCGTCTCACTCGGCTCAACAGAAAAGTGCTGAGAAATACTAAATTAATCCGTGGCAGGCTGCAGCGCGTCCCGCGGCCCACCCAGGAGAGACGCCGCAGCCATCTTTTGTTTCTCATCGTCGGCCGTGTTGCGAAGACGTACACACGTCCGCCCACGCCAGATGGAAAACAGAGAGAGAGAGAGAGAGAGAGAGAGAGAGACGTCCTCTCCCCCAGCGCCAGGACGGCGGACATCTTCTACGCTCTCTTCATAACAAAGATGTCCAAATGGTTTCCAGACCGGCGAGACACCGACGCTCAGCCTGAGGAACATAAATAAGACTGTTACCCTGGGGGGGGGGAATGGAGAGATGAAAATGTATCCACAAGGAGAGAGAGAGACAAAGAGAGAGAGGAGCTCAGTGTATCCTAAACGTCCATAAGGAGAGAGGAAAGGAGAGAGGAGAGAGGAGCTCAGTGTATCCTAAAGGTCCATAAGGAGAGACGAGAGAGGAGCTCAGTGTATCCTAAAGGTCCATAAGGAGAGAGGAGAGGAGAGAGGAGCTCAGTGTATCCTAAAGGTCCATAAGGAGAGAGGAGATAGGAGCTCAGTGTATCCTAAACGTCCTTAAGGAGAGAGGAGAGAGGAGCTCAGTGTATCCTAAATGTCCTTAAGGAGAGAGGAAAGGAGAGAGGAGAGAGGAGCTCAGTGTATCCTAAACGTCCATAAGGAGAGAGAGGAGAGGAGAGGAGCTCAGTGTATCCTAAACGTCCTTAAGGAGAGAGGAGAGGAGAGAGGAGCTCAGTGTATCCTAAACGTCCTTAAGGAGAGAGGAGAGGAGAGAGGAGCTCAGTGTATCCTAAGCGTCCTTAAGGAGAGAGGAGAGGAGAGAGGAGCTCAGTGTATCCTAAGCGTCCTTAAGGAGAGAGGATTCAGGCTGTTTACGATGCCGGCGGTTGAAACGATGTTGTTGTCGTTCTTTGAGAACGCAGAACTCCCCGAAAAAGAAAATTACATTTTTGGGGCTTTTTATTTGTGGTGTTGAAGAAAATAAACATTGTGTTTTTTCACGTGACGTCGACCTCGCTGCGGGGGTCTTCTTCGGCCTCGGGGCGTTTGGTTAAAACATTAAAAAACAGCCGTTCTCTCTCAAGATGAAGAGTTCTTAACCTCCTCTTCCTCTCCAGGCGCGGCTCACCTTCAGGTGTCGCGGTGTGCGGCCGCCACGCGTCATTATGTGGGCTTCTCCTTTTGATGTGTGAGCGCCGGACTTTGAAGAAACGGCGGAGCATCTGGGAGAGGAGAACGATGAAGGGGGGAAGAAAGAAAGAAAGAAAAGAAAAGAGAGTTGCATCGTCTGAAAATGGCACAAAAGAAAGGTCCTCGGGTTTCCGTGGAGGAGACACTGGAGTGATTATTGATGATCGATCTGAGCAGCAGGAGGAAATGGACCAGAATGCAATGCGGCGCGGCTCTGAGCGAGGAGGCGTGACGACGACTTTGATTGGTTCCTTCAAACGTCTCGCTCCAAGAGAACGAGTCCAGACATGTTCTCTGGAGCGGGAGTTGAAAGGCATTCTGGGAAATGTAGGAACTGTCTAACCAGAGTGGAAGTGCAGCCGATAGAAAGACACTCGATGATGGATTTGTGTCTTCGTCACCAGGTGAGTTCCTCTCCTCCAGGACTTCTCCTCTCCTCTCCTCCAGGACGTCTCCTCTCCTCCAGGACGTCTCCTCTCCTCCAGGACGTCTCCTTTCCTCCAGGACGTCTCCTTCCTCCAGGACTTCTCCACCTGCACCTCTGAACGGCGGCTTGGTAACAATTACTGGAGGAAAGAAAACATGACAGAGTCATTAGAGTAATGATAGTGATTCAGGCTCTCTCTCTCTCTCTCTCTCTCTCTCTCTCACCCATAGCTGTTCATACCTCTCTCCTTATGGATGTTTAGGATACACTGAGCTCCTCTCTCCTCTCCTCTCTCTCCTTATTGATGAATCTTCATCTCTCCATCCCACATTACTAACTCTTCTTCCTCTCCTGAGTCCTCGTGACTCCACGTCTCCTCGGGTCCGTCGCCTCGTGTCATGACCTGTTTTTTAAAGCTCGTATAAGAGAAGATCTTTCTTCTATCCGAGCGTTGTGCACATGTGTTATCATGCAGCCCCCGGCTTATTGTCTTTGGGCCCTCACCCACCGCTGAGCCTCGCCGGGCTGCGCGGGACGTGCTTCTGGTCGGTGAGTCACGCAGCGCTCCGAACCACGTGAAGCCGCGGCGCTGTGCCCTGCTGCCGGGCTGCCAGGCGGCTTCCGGGCCCGGCGAGCACGCCTTACACCACGTCTCCACGCTCGCTCAGCGAGGAAACTCGCAAACAGCTGTGCTTTCCATCAGAAGTGGTTTCTGGAGATTTGTGGGTTTCTTTTTCTTCTTCTTCTGCTGCTACCCCTGTGATGTCACGAAAAAAAAAATTCAGAGAATCCTATACTGTACATATATATATATATATAGACACACAAACATATATACACATACACATGCACATATATATATATATATATATATATATATATATGTATATATATATATATATATATATATATATATATATATATATACACACAAACATATATACACATACACATGCACATATATATATATATATATATATATATACACACACAAACATATATACACATACACATGCACATATATATATATATATATATATATATATATATATATATACACACACAAACATATATACACATACACATGCACATATATATATATATATATATATGTATATATATATATATATATATATATATATATATATATATATATACACACACATATACATACACATACATACACAAACCCATATACATCTACACACACACACACACACACACATAAATCCACACACATACATATTTGCATAGAACAATAATCAAAACAACAAGAAGCGTGTCCCCATTAACCGTTACTTATGATGCTTCATTAATTGATGATGCCTTTGTATTTCTCCAGTCTTTTCTTTACATTTTTTACTATCCTTGATTTCATCAGTTAAAATATTCCATTATTTGCCCTGCACACGTTTATTAGCAACAGAGTCTCGACTCGTGCAGACGAGGAGATTTACGGCCTGCGGAGGAACTTTAGAGCCGGTCGCCGTGGCCTGTGGGGGAAACTCAATCACAGTGTTTTCTCAACTAATGAACTGTGGGATGAGCCACTTAAACGCACATTCAGAATAAATAGTTTGAGTGATAAATGTTTCGTCTTCTTCTCACAATTCTATTCGGTCTTTAAAGGCGTGCACTTTGTGGACTTAACGGAGGCTTTTCACAAGAAAACACGGCGTGGGTTCGACCGCCGCGTGTCCGAATTCACTCGTTCACACGAGTGAGGGTAAATATAGGGTTTGTATTTGTGTTCACGTTATGATACAATTCCTGAGGTTTATCTTTGAGGTTAATACGTGGAATGGGGGGGAGTGTATCGTTAACCCACAGGGCTGAAGCAGGGAGCAGCCTCAGAGCGCCCTCTAGTGGTCACACTGCCACATGCAGTTTGGAGATGAAGCTGATAGTTTGGCATTTATACTCAGGGAAAGATATATTGTGACAGATATACAGATATTTTATTTATTTGTATTATTAGAGTGTATTAATCCGTATAATATTAAATGTTATAATAACGTGACACAATGCACAACAGAAACACACTTTGTGCAGCAGACTGATGATCATATATGATCATATATGATCATATATGTTTGCATCAGTGAAGAGGAAGATCTAAAAATTCAATTCAGTTTATTTTATATAGCCTAATTTACGAATTACAAATTCTCCTCAGAGTGCTTTACAATCTGTACACATAGACACCCCTGACCTTTGACCTTTAAACCCTTCAGGAGAGAAAAGAGGAGGATCAATAGATGTCATGTGACTAGATGAACAATAGATGTCATGCGACCAGATGAACAATAGATGTCATGTGACTAGATGAACAATAGATGTCATGCGACCAGATGAACAATAGATGTCATGTGACCAGATGAACAATAGATGTCATGTGACCAGATGAACAATAGATGTCACGTGACCAGATGAACAATAGATGTCACGTGACCAGATGAACAATAGATGTCACGTGACCAGATGAACAATAGATGTCACGTGACCAGATGAACAATAGATGTCACGTGACCTGATAAACAATAGATGTCATGTGACCAGATGAACAATAGATGTCATGTGACCAGATGAATCATTACACAGTAACAACACATTCAGTGACTACATTAAGAAGATTCTCCGCACGGTGACTGCTTTTGTAAATTAGTAAACGACTTTCTTCTTTAAGTCTCCAAAGTCACCAGAGGTCACGGGGATCGATGTGTTGTTCTCCGACTCGACTAAGTGAGATAACTACAGTGTGCTCAGGTTCTATTCTCTGAGTTTACTCTTTAATTAAAGCGCCGTGGCGGATCAATAGAGCCGGGCGCGGCGTTAAAAGCGGGTTGGCGGCTAATCCCTCCGTC
The DNA here is from genome assembly GCA_036178185.1 of Liparis tanakae. Lineage (NCBI taxonomy): Eukaryota > Metazoa > Chordata > Actinopteri > Perciformes > Liparidae > Liparis > Liparis tanakae. The sequence goes on along the minus strand of CM070089.1, from coordinate 13,011,304 downwards.
TAATGAGTGTGTTGTGCGGCGAGGAGCCGGGGTCGCCGCCGCCCTCGCCCCCTGAGCGTGGGCGCCGCAGGTGAATTCACCGTGAGATAATTAGACGGTTTGCGGCGAGAGGTCGTGACGCTTCTCGCTCAGACTCTATAAGTTCTGCTCCGATGGTCTCGTCGGTCCGGGGAACGCCGCTCCTCCAAACACTCGGTGCCGTGAATGAAGCGAGGCCGGGTCGGAGCCGCTGACCGGTCCAATCAACCGCGTGCTGGCCGGGTGCCATGTGACCTTTGTTTATAATTGAGTCTGTTTATTCCTTGGACCAAAAATGCACTCAACTAGAAGTCAAAGAAACTGGTTTTGACCAAAGAAAATGAAACGTAGATGCAATTGTCATTTAAACACAATTAAATACACTAAAAGACACTTAAATACACTTAAATGCACGTAACTCTTAACTTTAAAGACATTTAAATACACTAAAAAACACTTAAATACACTTTAATACATGCAACTATTTACCTTAAATACACTTTAAACTGACTTACACTTGTTACATTTCTGAAACTTGCCCGTCTGTGCACTTTATCTCATACTTAATATATATATACATACATATATATATATATATATATAAAATTAATATTTAATTTTTTTATATATTAATATTATTGATATTTTTATATATTAATATTATTTATATTTTTATATAATAATAATATCTACATTTTTATATATTAATAATATTTATATTTGTAATTATCGTTTCTGATTCTGAGTGTTGCCGGGTCGGTGCTGTTAAAGAACACCGGGCGGTTTAAGGAATCGAACCCTTCACCTTTCATACTTCTGGTCTATTTCTGCTCTGCTGTCCCGGTTCCGTTCTCCCGCGTCAGAGACGGGTGGATGTCGGCGCCGTGGAGTCGCCCCTCCTCCCACGGGCCTGTCTCTCCGGTTCTGGCTGTTCGGGTTCAGAACTCAACCGTGACAAAGCCGCCGGATTGGAGGACGTTTGTCTGGACTCGCGGCGCGGGAGACGGGACGAGAGATCAAAGCAAATCAGCTCTCACCTCCACACCTCGGGCGAATCTTCACCGCGCCACGAACGGCGAGTCCCACCGGACGCCCGGCGCGGAGGACGGCCGGCGGAGGACGCCGCGATCCTCCGACGCCCTTGGAGTTTTAGAATGACGCACCGCGCTTTGCCCGACGTCCACATTTTCCGATAAAGGTTCCGATAACGTTTCCGATAAAGGTTCCGAGAAAGTTTAGGATAAAGGTTACGATAAAGGTTTCCGATAAAGGTTCTGATAAGGTTTCTGATAAAGGTTACGATAAGGTTTCTGATAAAGGTTACGATAAAATTTCCGTTAAAGGTTACAATAAGGTTTCCGATAAAGTTTCCGATAAGGACTCCGATAAAGGTTACGATAAAGGTTTCTGATAAAGGTTACGATAAGGTTTCCGATAAAGGTTACAATAAGGTTTCCGATAAAGGTTACGATAAGGTTTCCGATAAAGGTTACGATAAGGTTTCCGATAAAGGTTACGATAAGGTTTCCGATAAGGATTCCGATAAAGCTTACGATAAGGTTTACGATAAAGGTTACGATAAGGTTTACGATAAAGGTTACGATAAGGTTACAGTTCTTGATCAGATCCAGAAACATGTCCGAGCCCTTTTCTTAAAGCTTTAATATGAACTTATATGTTATTAAATATATTTATTAAATAACAATACTTAAAGGATTTTTGAATGGATGCCCTTTTTAAATATATATACATATATATGTATATATATATACGTATATGTGTATATATACATATATATATAATGTATATATGTATATAAATATATGCATACGTATATTTATTTAATTATATATACTGTATATATACACATATATATGTATATATATGTGTATATATGTATATATATATATATTTGTATATATATGTATAAATATTTATATATATATATATAGATATTTAATATATATATATATATGTGTATGTATGTATGTATGTATATATATTTATATATATATACGTATATATATAGATATTTAATATATATATATATGTATGTATGTATGTATGTATATATATTTATATATATACGTATATATATAGATATTTAATATATATATGTATGTATATATATATATATAAATAAAGCTCCCGTACCCCCGGAGTGCCTTCACTGGGCTAAGACATCAGTTAATGCAGGTTCAAGCCGCCCAGAGGGGATGTTTGTATATTTATTATTTAAGTATTTTTCATGTTAACCGGCGTCGGCCATCAGAGACGCTCATCCGTCGTGGAGGAAGCAAAGTTACTGAAGGTTCACACAGATTCACTGACCTGTTGTTCCTTCAGGCTTCTCTGGTCTTATTGTATTCCACAATCCCCCAAAGCTCTCTGCACTTTATTCTCTTATTCTCCATCGCATTGTTTCATTTATTTTTCACTTTCTTTGCCCCGTGTCCGTTTCTCTTCTACTCCCTGGTGTCTGTGACCGTTTGTCCGTCGTGTCCTTCCCCGTCCTGACAGACATCCCTCAGCCTTCATATCCAGGCGGCAGAGTTTTATTAAATTGTACTTCTAAAGGACTTGTCAAGGTCAGCAGAGCTGGCTGTTCCCTTAATGAGGCCGCGCCTTCAGGGACAGTTCGGAAAAAAGAGAAGCGGCCCTGCTTTTACCCCAGGACGTCGTCCGGCGGTTGTTCTGTGAATCACGTCGGCCTAATTAATATCACGCATATCATTAGTGGAGATTCAAATGCCAGCGTGCGTTAATTACTGTGCTGGAAGTCATCTGCATATATCTGCAGTGAAAGGTACCGGCTGCCACTTCATCACTTCCCATCTGGAGAAGTTTGACGGAGATAGAGGAGAAAACAAACGTATAACTGCAGATATCGCCGCTTCGTGGCGTGATCGGGATTAAGTGGGATTAATTTAACTTCATCTGATTGGCCGACGTATGTTTCGGAGACTTTATGAACATTTATGTGTTTTCTGCTGTTTTATTGACCAGCAAAACCTGAACTCAACTCACACAGGATGTTTAGCGGTAAACAGAAGCTCCACTGTGTGTATGTGTGTGTGTGTGTGTGTGTGTGTCTCAGGGAGGATTTCCTGATATAATCTCCCGTCCTTTCATTCCTAATAAACCTCATTCAGTGTGTCGCCCGCAAATCCCTCGACTTACTTGTTGTTATTAAGACAACGTGGGAAAAGGGCGATCGACTAACTCACTCAACTTTATGGAGCGGATGAGAATATAAGGAATCATTATAGTGGCTGTTCTGGCTTTAAGAATTCAATTTAAGTTAAAATAGTTCAATTTAGTTCATTTTTATAGCCCAATAAACGTCCATAAGAGGAGAGGAGAGGAGAGAGGAGCTCAGTGTATCCTAAACGTCCATAAGGAGAGAGGAGAGAGGAGCTCAGTGTATCCTAAATGTCCATAAGGAGAGAGGAGAGAGGAGCTCAGTGTATCCTAAATGTCCAAAAGGAGAGAGGAGCTCAGTGTATCCTAAACGTCCATAAGGAGAGAGGAGAGAGGAGCTCAGTGTATCCTAAATGTCCATAAGGAGAGAGGAGAGAGGAGCTCAGTGTATCCTAAATGTCCAAAAGGAGAGAGGAGAGAGGAGCTCAGTGTATCCTAAACGTCCATAAGGAGAGAGGAGAGAGGAGCTCAGTGTATCCTTCCTTTCTTTCATTTCTCTCGGTGGTTTGAGGTCAGCTGACCTGCAGCTCAGAGATGACGTCACTTTGAGAACGACAAGTCGTGTTTAAATTACACAAAAATCAACAATTACAAAGATGATGTCTGGCAACTTTAAACAGCTCCTTAATTAATCCTCAACACGCACACATAATTAATTACCCCCCCCCCCCCCCCCCCAGGGCTCGCCTGCTGGGGAAGTTAATTGTCACGTTGGAAGCTTTTCGCCTCCAGAGGATTTGCGCTGTGAATTATAACGATTCTAACTTTTTCTTTCCGCCATCGTCGCCCGTTAACCGACAGAATTAATTAAGGATCGCGTTCCAAAGCCTCACCGGCTCTGTGTGCTCTGTGTGCTCTGTGTGCTCTGTGTGCTCTGTGTGCTCTGTGTCATGCACAATAGATGAGATCTGTGGCAAAAATAAATACACGTTTAGGAATATTCATAATTTCATCATTTACATTAGGATATTGTTTCACATCCCGTAATCCTTCACTTTTATCTACTAAAGCTAATTTGATATATTTGTATAAAGTGAGGAATCCCACATGATGAACACGATAAAGAGCCCTCTTCTGTGACCCCATGTCAACACAGCCGGATGAATATTTATATACATTACTGTGTGTATTGTGTTCTTGATTCTATTCTTGTTCATGTTCTCCTTCTTTCTTTAAATCATTTTATTTTACGTTACACCAGACGATCAAAAACGAATAAATACAATAATTACAGAACAACCAACTATACAATCAGACAAATAAAATTAAAACAATAAAAAAAACACAAACATGAATCATAAATCATAAATCATCATCTTCCATATTGTGTTCTCCTTATGAAGACGTGTCCTCACACACCTGCACGCCGCCGTCCTCTCGTCCTCAATCAGCCAATCAGGTCGTTCTCCTCGGGCTTATGAACCGGCGACTGGACTCAATATATTCCCTTTATCCTCGCTTTCCCCCAGAGAGACGCCGTCGGGATGGAGAAACGACCACTTTGGACAAAGGATGCCCTGTGTGTGTGTGTGTGTGTGTGTGTGTGTGTGTGTGTGTGTGTGTGTGTGTGTGTGTTTCCCCCTGAAGCTCATAACGTACTTTTCATTTCATTCTAAAAAGAACATGGAACATTCACGGCCCCACAGAGGTTCGGACCGCCCAGCTCATTTGAATATACGGACACGTAAATGTCACACATAAATAAATAAAGAAATACGTGTGGACACACAAATAGATAAATAAATAAATGAAGAAATACAGAAATGTAGAAATATATTTATTTAATGATGTCCTGTTGATTTATAACTTATATTCATTCATTCCTATATTTATTTATTTATTTATACATTTATTTAAGCATTTATACATTTATTTATACATTTATTTAAGGATTTATTTATTTATTCCTATATTTATTCATTTATTTATTTATTTATACTTAAGTCATTTTTAGACCTCCATATTCCCGATGATAAAAAAAAAAGAAAAAAGCACACGACCCGAAATAGCGACCTCTCTGCACAGCTAAATAATTGAGCTCCTCTCGGTATAGGCTCCGCCCCCGCTGAAGAGCAGACACCTTAAAAACTTCACAAAGGCAAGTGGGTGTCCTCGCGCTCCATCGCCTCCCCGCGCCGCGACTAAATCCGGCATTATTGTAATTAATGAGACGAGTTCATTAGCGCTCTCGGGTTAATGTGTTGTCCTACAGCAGATTAGTGGAGGGGGCTCGGTGTTTTGCCGGAGCGTCCTAATTAGATCCCAGCGGGCGCCGCCCGCTTGAAGAGTCGGAGTAATGGAAGTCGTCGCTCTTCGCAGCGGCGACTTCATTACGGCGTCGCAGAAAACCCGACGCTCACCTGGAAATGAATTAAATTATATGAATCCGTGAAGCAGGAACCGCTCCTTGTTGTTTGGATCGGAGGTTCTGATGAGGATCAGTGGCGCCGACCGCCACCCAGAGGACGGAGACGGTACTGCAGGCGTGAGGGAGGGAACCGTAAAGCCTCGATACGGATGTGACCTCCATACTCCAGCTTTGACTTTGAGAAAAAATGTAAAGACACGACTCTGGAGAAGTACAAACGTATCATCAATTAATGAAGCATCATAAGTAACGGTTAATGGGGACAAGTTTTTTGTTATTTTGATTATTGTTTTATGTAAATATGTATGTGTGTGGATTTATGGTTGTGTGTGTGTGTGTGTAGATGTATATGGGTTTGTGAATGTGTATATATATATATATATATATATATATATATATATATATGTACAGTATATGATTCTCTGAATTAAGTTTTCTCGTGTAATCATAGGTTAAGGCACTTATAAGCTCGATAGCTTCAGCCTCGACCCTTTCGGTTAGCCGCTTTCTTCTTTTGTTGTAAAAATAAATCTTGCTTTTTGCATATAACCGAAATAAACTAAAAAACTAAACTAAACTAGACTTTGTCAAATTGACGTGACAGATGAATTAATGACATCATATGACAGTAATATGTCTTTTCTTCAACTTGCTGTTTCTTACACCTGGATTAATTGCAGCTAGACAGGTGGAGACCAAAATAGAGCTATTAGATAGCCTGAAACACGACTTCCAATGAACGCTAATGTTAGTTTATACTAATGCTGGTGTAAGCTGTTGTAATGTAGGCTAATAGGAAATGTTGTGCTATAATTTGATCATATGTATTTTAAATTTCTCTCCCAAATATTAGCCGACTTTACCCTCCATCAAGCCAGCCGGCGGCCGCCATGTTCTACTGTAGCCCAGGAGGGTCAAACCGCACACTGCGTGTTGTCGACTGCTGTAGAGCATGAAATAAGACAATTTAAAAAATCCACATCATTTAATCTAATTGTATTAAATGTGTTTAGCAACTGACATTCTGATAATTCCAGCAGTTATTCTTTTGTTTTCTGTGATTTCTTTATTTAGTCAACTCCAGTGTACGGCCGCGTAAACCCCAACTTCATCCCCCCTCTCAGTTTCCTTGTGTTTGTCTCACTTTAATCCCGCTGCCTCAAGGCTGTTTTCTTCATTTCAAGCTTCTAAAATTAACCTTATGAAATTAATCTTAATCTCCGTCGCTCGCCGTCCCTCCCACTCGCCTCGTCCTTGGAGCCGACGCGCATCTCGTTTTTGTCGCGTTGAGATATAAGTGTCAAACACAACGCGTCAAAAGCAGAATCACCAAGTGTCTTTGTGATTATGATGCAGAGGCTGTTGTCTTTGAGATAGGGAGGAGAGGAGGAAGAGGAGGAGAGGAGGAGGATTATGAGGCTTATTCCCTCCTAACTTTCCCCCTCATTAATCCCTGTGGAGGGACACGAGGTTTGTTAAATGCTAACGCCTAATAAAGACGTCAGCCGTGACATTCTACAGATGACACCGTGTTGGGGAAGAACTTTTCTCTCTTTACTTATATAACTTGCCTCATGTTAATTTGAAGAACTCCCGCTTGGGATTTAGCCGTAAAAAGGTGATGTATAAATCGTTGGAAAGTCACAAAAACAGGAATCAAACTTTAATTCAAACACTCGTCGATACGGTTTAATTTAAGCAGAGTCAGCTGTATTTACAAGAAATGAGTGGAGGTCAATGTGGCAACAAGATGAAGAGCGGACAGAGAATCGTCCTCAGAGGACGCTCACACCCGATGTCGATGGAGACAAATCAAATCCGGTATTCCTTTAAAAAGCACCCATCGGTCAAATAAAAACAGAACGGCAAATGAGTCAAGGTGACCTCATCTAGATAATCCACTTCCACAGAAATCACTCAACAATCCCACAAAGAATTATAATCACAAACGAAGAAGGACATGAAACGTGCTGCAGCTCGTTCCTCTGTTCCAACGACGAATCACGATCTAAATCACGATCTGAATGATGATCTAAATCACGATCTAAATCACGATCTGAATCCCGATCTGAATCACGATCTGAATCACGATCTAAATCACGATCTAAATCCCGATCTGATCGTGATCTGAATCGTGATCTGAATCGTGATCTGAATCCCTTCTGAGGGGTGTGATGCTTGTCGAGTCAGTTGGAGCTCCTCTCCACCCCCCCCCCCACCCCCCACCCCCCGGGAGTTGTACGAGAAGACGTCGGCACTAGAGGTTGGCGTGGTATCGATCTCTGTTCTCGTACGCTCTGTTGGCGAACCTGGCGTCCCTCTTGTCGTGCGGGATCCGTCCGAAGGGCGCGTGGTCGTTGAAACACGTGTCGAACACCTCGTCCACGATCCTCTCCGCCTCCTCCGGGCTGCTCTTCCTCACGGCGAGGATGGAGCGGACGGCGCGGCCTCGGACGCACGCCTGAGCAAAGGGAAAGCACCGGCGTTAGGTTACAGGGGTTCTCAAACTGGGGGGCGCGGCCCTCTAGTGGGGCGCCAAGGCATTACAGGTGAGACGCCGCCCTCTAGTGGGGCGCCAGGGCATTACAGGCAGGGCGTGGCCCTCTAGTGGGGAGCCAAGGCATTACAGGTGGGGCGCTGCCCTCTAGTGGGGAGCCAAGGCATTACAGGTGAGACTCCGCCCTCTAGTGGGGCGCCAGGGCATTACAGGTGGGACACGGCTTTCTAGTGGGGAGCCAAGACATTACAGGTGGGGCGCAGCGTAAAATAGGTTAATTGCAGACAAAAATAAGGAATTTGTTGCCAAATATAAGATGTTTTTTGCACAGATGGAACTGTATTTGTAATAAAGCGATTAAAGGCGTATTAGTTGTCTGTCTGACGGAGCGATCTGCTTTAACTGAAAGTGATCGCAAAATAGAAAGTCACAAAAAGTTATTTCCATAAATATTCAGCGTGGACCATTTTGTTATAGTTTGATGGCGCGGTGGGGCGTGAACATCGTCGGAGCGCCACAGAACCCCTCGAGGACCGCTGAGTCACCGACTCAGCCTGACGGCTGGCGGGGGAAGTCACATGACTCCGAGCGCCGCTACCTGCTGATGCTCCTTCAAGCCAAAGTTGAGCCTGGAGACCTCGGCGTGGAAGGTGCAGTCTCCACTGAGGTTAGCCGCCCGGATCTGAAAGGATGACACAAAAACAATGTCTTCTTTTTTTGGTTACTGAAATGTTACTCCATGTTGAGGGACCTTTTGACAGCGTAGGAAACACAGCAGGACAAAGGTCAAACGGCCCCTACGAAATATAATGTTGCCCTGATGTCACAAAAAGAGGGGCAAGAAAATACCGCATAAATATGATGATTTAATAGTGTGTTACTTTTGTTCTTTGTTGTGTGTCCTATCGGTACTTTCTGGACTAGGTACACACACAAAAAACAATAAATCAAATTTTGAATTAGAAAAAAAAAAAGTTGTATAAAAAAATAACAATAAATAACTACTAAGAAATAAGAATAAAATGGATACTGATTCATGTTTGAATTTTGTTTTTTGGTTAAAAAAAAATCTTAGAAAACACTTTAAATCTGTAGAGTACTGTCTAATGGTCTTATTACTGCCTAATAGTCTTATTACTGCCTAATAGTCTTATTACTGCCTAAAAGTCTTATTACTGTCTAATAGTCTTATTACTGTCTAATAGTCTTATTACTGTCTAATAGTCTTATTACTGTCTAATAGTCTTATTATAGCCTAATAGTCTTATTACTGCCTAATAGTCTTATTACTGCCCAATAGTCTTATTACTGTCTAATAGTCATCCGGTAACCAAAGTGTACGCTGCGTGTATGAGAGGTCAAAGGTCAGGGATGAACAGATATAAAGCCTCTGATATTGGGCGGTACAGAATAAACTGAAGGGAACATTCATTGATGTTGGTTGGCGCTCACCTCGGAACAGGCCAGGTGCTTGAGGTTGTTGAACCAGTCCACGTGGGCGCGGCAGTGGTCGAAGGCGTGGATGAGCTCGTGAGTGACCACGCGGTTCATGTGGGACTGCTGGTGGATGTTGTTCTGGCACAAAACAATCTGCACAACAAACAAACAAACAAACAAACAAACAAACATAAAGCTTGTTATTGATGAGCGGCCACAGTCCCTCTAGTGGGGCGCCAAGGCATTACAGGTGGGGCGCGGCCCTCTAGTGGGGCGCCAAGGCATTACAGGTGGGGCGCGGCCCTCTAGTGGGGCGCCAAGGCATTACAGGTGGGGCGCAGCCCTCTAGTGGGGCGCTAAGGCATTACAGGTGGGGCGCAGCCCTCTAGTGGGGCGCTAAGGCATTACAGGTGGGGCGCGGCCCTCTAGTGGGGCGCCAAGGCATTACAGGTGGGGCGCCAAGGCATTACAGGTGGGGCGCAGCCCTCTAGTGGGGCGCCAAGGCATTACAGGTGGGGCGCGGCCCTCTAGTGGGGCGCCAAGGCATTACAGGTGGGGTGTGGCCGTCTGGTGGGGCGCCAAGGCATTACAGGTGGGGCGCGGCCCTCTAGTGGGGCGCCACGGCATTACAGGTTGGGCGCGGCCCTCTAGTGGGGCGCCACGGCATTACAGGTGGGGCGCGGCCCTCTAGTGTGGCGCCATGGTATTACAGGTGGGGCGCGGCCCTCTAGTGGGGCGCCACGGCATTACAGGTGGGGCGCGGCCCTCTAGTGGGGCGCCAAGGTATTACAGGTGAGGAGCTGATGAGCGAGATCTCTTTCTTACCTGAGAGGAGTTTGCGTCGAAGCCCCCGCTGACCGTCCCGTCGCAGTCTTCACAGGAGAAATGTCGATCTTTTAACACTTTGCTGCGTTGAGGAGAAAGAGAAGTCATCGGGATGCGTTTCCCTTTGTGTAACAGTTACAGTACTAAAGTACAATATTAACTAGTATTTACATGTGTGTGCACAGCGTCGTAAACACAGCAGGGCAAAGGGTAGAACTGCCCCCGAGGAATCTAATGTTGCCCCTGATGTCACTAGAGAGGCAACACATGCCCCATAATGTCCTCTAATAATTATGATGATTTAATAAATAAATGTATTTGTTGTTCTTTGTTGTGTGTTCTGTCTGTAGGTACAGCAACAAATGTATAAAAATATATTTTTTAAATATATATATATATATATATTTAAGAAGTTATAATTGTTTAAAACATTTAATAACAACAAATAACCACAAAGAAATAAGAATACAATTCAATATATATGTCAGATTTATTTTTTCTATTTATTTTTTGTTCAAAAGATCTAAGAAAACACTTTAAATCTGTAAACTACTACCCAATAGTATTATTAATGCCTAATAGTCTTCTTATTGTCTAATAGTACTCTCTAAAAAATAAATAATTAAAGGGCACTTTCAACTTACTATTATTAGTTAATTATAATAATAATGTATATTACGTTAAAAAAAACTACTACATGTGTATTATTATTTTTAAGTAGATAGTAATAGCAGTAGTATCATTTACTAAACTATATGGCTATTGACAGGACTACAGTGGAAGATAACACACTTATTGAATGTTTTAAATGATACGCACCAGCCTGAGCTGCTCATGGCGCTGAGGAGCAGCTTGGCGTACGGACCTGGAAGAGAAGACGGACAGGTGGAGCTGAACGTAAAGCCTCCATGGACAGAACCAGGGCCGCGTTCGCTCCACTCAGCGGGGAACACGCTCACATGTCCCTGAATGCAACACTCTTAACCCTCCTGGTACCTTCACATGTACTCGCATCGTTTACCCTTTTTGACCCCAGCAATTAAAACCTCCAGAAAATGATTAGAATTAATATTGTTTGCCAAGTTTAAGTGTCAGGTACTTTTTGTTTGTTTGTTGACTACCTAAATAGCCCTATAAATAAATACAGAAGTTGATATTTCTTATATGTTGTACACAGTGAAGCCTGTCAAATTGACCCCATTCAATGTTTAACATCTCTAAACAAATTACTAACATAATTTATATTTCACCTTGCACAATTTACTTCATGCACTTTTTCTTTCTTTCTTTCTTTCTTTCTTTCTTTCTTTCTTTCTTTCTTATACTTATATTCTATTGTGTTTAGTTTTATCGAGCTGCTTCTGTTGTCACCAAATTTCCCCTTGGGGATTAATAAAGTCTATTTCATTCATTCATTCATTTCTTTTCTTTTGCTTTACATTTTCTGACTTTTCCTAATTTATTGGAGACAACTGGGTAAACATAACATTTACATGATGATTTGTTTTCAATGTCCTGAATACAACTTGTACGCATCGGTGTTCTTTGGGGTCAATTTGATATAAAAAAGATGTACTTAGTTAGAAGTAAATATAAAGCCATTAAAACAGTCATTTCTGGGGTCAAATTGACCCTAACTCCCCAAGAGTAAACGATGTTAGTACATTTGAAGGTAACAGGAGGGTTAATCAGACACGGTACCGGTGTTACGGTTTAAGAGGCGACAGTGTTAACTGAAGACTTTGGACCAACGCGTCCGCTGTTGCCGTAGTTACAGACAGCTGTTGAAATAAGGAAAAGATCACGTGACGCTAGTCGCCCTCGTGAACGTCACATTGTTTGATTCGTATATTAAATATTGTTAAGTATATATGAGCGGTTGACACTAAATCAGCTATACGTGAAAAGTCTCCAGTTGACAGGGTGGCCTGTTAACCCGTAACACCTCATCACATTTCCTCAAGAGGGCTCACAAACTCACTAGTTTCCGTCGCTAGATGCAACATGACCTGACACTTGTGGTTGAAAGTGAGCAGGCTCTGCGTGAGCCACCCCTTGTTGTTCGTCTTCCTCCCCGGGAATAAATCGTATCCATATTCCCCCTCTTCTTGTTTCGGCTGCTCCATCGTGCGCAGCGCCGTCAACTACCTTGGATCGTTAGCATCGGTTTAGCTAGCTACCGCCGGCTAGCCGACGAGGGAGGTCATCGCTGTTTGTGTGGGTCACGTGGTCCCAAAAGGTCAAACGGTACAATCCGTGTAATGTTTATTTGTAATTTTTTTCACACAATAAAAAAGAGGCAGGACATATAATTCACTTTAATGTGTCATAAGGAGGTTGAAATAAACAAATAAAATCCCCACCAAAACATTTTTGAGAGATAGCTCGATAGGTATAGATCGTCTATTCAGAGCGGGTAAGAGAGTCGTCCACTCTGAGAATAATAAGTGAACCAAAGCCGAAAGCGAGCCACGAAGAGGGGGCAATTCCACACCTAGGGCTGTACCACTTAATACTATAATAAAACAAAAATGTCTCCATCAATTTCCCACGACTTCCATCCATACCTGTGTGTCTTGTGTCCTTTTTTTTAATTAGCTGACCTTTAGAAATGTACTACGTAAAATGTTTCTTGTAGTACGTTATCAGGCGTAAGCTAACATAGACGATCTTTGGTTACGCGCAAAGGCTGCTGGGACTCGGCTGTCATGGCTCCCAACCTAAACAGAGAGCCTTGAGTAACACATTTACTTGTAGTATTGAGCCAAAATAACTTCTGCTGCATTTTATCTGTAGTTATCAACCGGATAAACAAATGCCAGGTATTTTAAATTACTAAAGTGGCTTCAAACTATCTTACATTTTCTTTATTTACTCCATTTGTTTGCTATTTTGTTAGCTAGCTAGCTGCACGACGGCGTAACGCTCGTGCTGCGACGTCAAAATTACAATTACAGCAACAACGTGTTAAGAATGTCTCCGCAACACGTGTCTGTTTCACAGGGGAAAACATGTCGGGGGTAAACAAAGGCATCGAGTTACAGCTGCAGCTGCGGCACAACGCGGAGGATCTGCACAGCTTCATGGCGGAGCTGGACAGCTGGGAGACGGACATCAAGAAGAAGGACGCGGAGCTGAGGACGGGAGGACCTTCGGAGGAGGAGCAGGTCGGTCCTCCTTGTTATTCGTCTCGGGATTAGGAGACGTCCCGGTGTTCTGTCGTTTTTTGCTGCCTTGTCAGAATTAACTACCCGCTGCATAAACCGATAGGTGTGTATCGATTCATGCTACCCTATCTGATAGGATGTTATTGTACTATCAAAAAATATGCTTTTCTTTCAAAGTTCAATGTTTCACTTTTCACTGTTAAAGTGTTTATCTTCAACACTAAATACCCTAATAATAAACCAGTGCTTTATTATGATAATGTGAACAAACTCATGTTTACAATAATTTGTTGACACAAAAGAAATGGCAACTGCTTATCACTCATTAATCTACATGTCATTACTACATATTATTACTACCTGTACAATATACCTGCTGAATGTACTTTTAACTAGGGAAATAATCGGGATTTTGAGGATGTCACTCGCCGTTATCAGACGGGGTGTCAAAACATTATGGGCGTGTCAAAAAAAACTCGGAAAATCGACTCGGTGCATGCGCAATACCACAAGGTAGCAGTCCTTGACAAGTAGCATGAAATGACAGAACACCGGACCGTCTCTCGGTGTCAGTAGCGTGTCGTGTCTGTTGCAGAAGAAGCTCCCGCCGGTCCGCAACAAAGACTACAAAACGAAGAGGGAGAGGAAGAAGAAGAAGAAGAGGAAGGAGGAGGAGGAACCGGGCAGCGGCGACGCGAAGCCGCAGGAGGCCAAAGAGGCACCGAGGATAAAAGCGTACGACTATAGATCGTGGGACACGTTCGACGTGGTAGGTGATGCATTACGTCAACAACAACACATCCGTGACGTCATGGAGTATTTGACTGAATATGTCTTGCTTCTGTTTCCGCAGGACAAAGCTCTGTCGGAGGTGGACAAGGAGGAGAGTCCTGCAGAGTCCAATGAGTCCAACTGTGAGGAGGCGCCAGCTGACCAGGAGGAAGCTCTGCGCGAGAGGAAGAAGGTGCGAGAAGAACTGAAATACAACGAAGTAAAGGGAGGAAGAAGTCGTCCTTTACTGAAGACGATTTATATATTTATACTTTCATTTTCTAGGGCAACGCGTTTTTCAAAGAGGAGAAGTACGACGATGCGGTGGAGTGTTACACCAGAGGGATGGCTGCCGACCCGCACAGCCCGGTGCTCCCCACCAACAGAGCCACCGCCTTTTTCAGGCTCAAAAAGTAACCGCTGACGACCTAAATACCCCTTTAAATGTATAAAAAAGTTGAAATTTCTTATATGTTTGACAAAGTGAAAAACAGCCTAGGACATTAAACATTGAATGGGGTCAAATTGACCCTAAAGGTAACAGGAGGGTAAATAACCGGCTGCTGTTTCTCACTATAAAAGACGGTTTAACAGGGTTCGTACGGTCATGGAAAAGTCATGGAATTTTAAAATGGTCATATCCAGGCCTGGAAAAGTCATGGAAAAAACTTAAATCATAAAAGTTTTGGAAAAGTCATGGAAATTTGTTATTTATGCCGAGTTTGATATGATTAATTTGTTTTTTAAAGAAAGACGCTAGAAATATAAGCCGGCGTACGCTCTCAATACGCAACATTTTCTAAAATGTTCATGTTTATACCGAGATTTTCAGTTTGGTCATGGACATTTGGTGAAATGTCCTTAAAAATCCATTGGTCAACATGTGTAAGAACCCTGTTTAAGTGTCTTACAATAGGTGTAACGGCATGGAGGAGGATGTGTTTGCCTTTGAGACATGTGACAACCTTTTTTACTGAGGATGGGTCCCAAAATCTTAACCCAGTCTAACAAATAAAGCTCCCCTGCCACTCTGTCAACATGATAAATCTCATTGTGCTCATCTGTCGGCTCAATGGACAGTTCTAACATCTCTTCCTGTGTTTCATGATTTATCCTCTGCAGGTACGCTGTGGCCGAGTCCGACTGCAACTTGGCGATCGCTCTGGACGGAAACTACTTCAAAGCGTTCGCGCGGAGAGGAGCGGCGCGGCTCGCGCTGAAGAAATACGAATCTGCGCTAGAAGGTGACGGGAGCGTCCGACGGGGTCCATCCCCGACTTCCTCGATCCTCGACTTCCCCGAGATAACGCCGCGCGTCTGTTTCTGAATAGACTACGAGGCGGTGCTCAAGCTGGACCCCGGGAACGTGGAGGCGCAGAGCGAAGCGGGGAAGATCTCCGAGGTGAGCGGCGAGCGGCGAGCGGCGAGCGGTTCCGAGTCGTTTCCTCTTTTAATTCCTCCGGATGGTTTTCAGACGATCGGCCGTCGAGCGCCGGGCGGAGCCGCTCGCCCGCCGGAGAACCCCGAGCAGCAGAGACGGGTGGAGGAGCAGCAGAGGAGGCAGGAGGCGGCCGGACACAAAGACAGAGTACGCGGGGGTTCGGGGTTTAGTGCCGTTGTTTTGCTTCTCTACGCGGGCGAAGTTTGAGAAGACGTGAACGAGTCAACTGTTGTCTCAAAGAGTGACAACCGGCTGGATAGCATGAACTCGAGATGCAGTTATAGAACGGTTTAACCTCCTGTTACTTCACATTTATTAACATATTTTACCCTTAGGGGTCAATTTGACCCCAGCAATTAAAACCTCCAGAAAATTATTAGAATTAATATTGTTTCACAAGTTTAAGGGTCAGGTACTTTATGTTTGTTGACTACCTAAATAGCTTTTTAAATATGTAAAAAAGTTGATATTTCTTATATGTTTTACCTAAATAGCTCTTTAAATATATAAAAACGTTGATATTTCTTATATGTTCTACCTAAATAGCCCTTTAAATATATAAAAAAGTTGATATTTCTTATATGTTCTACCTAAATAGACCTTTAAATATATAAAAAAGTTGATATTTCTTAGATGTTTTACCTAAATAGTCCTTTAAATATATAAAAAAGTTGATATTTCTTAGATGTTTGACACAGTAAAAACAGCCTGGGGTGAAATTGACCCTAAAGGTAACCCAACATAAAATGTTCCTGATATTCCTTGTGGAGCTGCGTCAATTTGCAGAATATTCTTCTTTAGCTTTCCCAAAACGTGTCTTTTCAGGGCAACGCCTACTTCAAAGAGGGCGACTACGCGGCGGCCGTGGAGTGCTACAGCCGCGGCATGGAGGCGGACGCCGTGAACGTGCTGCTGCCCGCCAACAGAGCCATGGCCTTCCTCAAGCTGGACAGGCACGCCCCGCTCGCCGCTCCTCCGGCACATTTTTAGTTTGCGAAAAAGGCGTCCGGCGACGAGAAGATGAAACCCGGCGTGGTTCTGTTTCTGTTTGGCTGCAGGAACGAGGAGGCGGAGGAGGACTGCAGCCGGGCCGTCGCCCTGGACGGATCCTACGCCAAGGCCTTCGCCCGCCGGGCCACCGCCAGGGTGGCGCTGGGGAAACTGGAGGAGGCCAAACAAGGTGCTGATGGAGCAATACATCACATGACCTCACATCACATCACATGACATCACATGACATCACATTACAAGACCAGATCTGTCAGCAAATTGCACGAAAATAATCCGAACGAGGATCATTTAGTATCTGCTGCTGTTGCATCTCAACATATTGTTTGTGTGTGTGTGTGTTTGTCTCTGTGTGTGTGTGTGTGTGTTACAGATTTTCAGGAGGTGTTGAAGCTGGAGCCGGGGAACAAGCAGGCCATGAACCAGCTGCAGAAGCTCCAGATTGTACGTGTGTCCCCCTTCTGTGATTTACATCCTTAGTGTTACGAGACCAGAAGAATAAACGCTCAGACGCCAGAGAGGCGGACGAGGTTTAATCCCGCTCACGCTTCCCGTCTCGTTTACCACGTCGTTCTGTCGTTCTGTCGTTTCAGAGCGCGGCGTCCAGCGGCCTCCTGCAGACGCCAGACGCCACGCAGAGGAGAACCGTTCAGCCGGTAGACAAACCAACACATCTACGCTCAACGGTGAGTTGTGTCTCCCCCCCCCCCCCCCCCCCCCAGCTGTGTTGCAGGTAAAGAGGTTTAACATGGAGGTTTAATAATGTGCTGTATATACATTTTTGGGATCGGATCCTTTATTAGAATACATTAATTTGTGAAATGACAGAAAGTTGGACTTTTGAAGTTATCACAGTCGTGATCCCCATTTTTATTGAATTTTTATTTAAACTATCATATTGTATGAATGTACAACAATAGTTTGACACCGCTCCCTCGAGCTCCATCGATTATTTATTTCTGTAGCTCCGTTTTGCTGTTTAAATGTATGTTTGTTTTGTATTAATTCACCTGTATGAATATTTATATTATTAATTAATTTAATTTATGTAATTGAAAATAACCTGACGGAGACTTTTGCGTCCATACATTTTGTACTTGTGTAAATAAAACAATGTAAACACGTCGTCGGTCGTATTTGTTCCTACGTGCGTTGGCGCTGTTTGTCCAGCAGGGGGCGTGTCGGCGTCTGTCTGTTCTCCTGACGTTAAACTGATTCTGCTCTTCAGAAACCACTCAGGAGGCTGGATATCCAGGAGGTGAGCGGCGAGGCGACGCTGCCTGAGGCGGGGGCCGTGGAGGAGGCCGGGGGAGGGCCGTGGAGGAGGTGGGGGGAGGGGCCGTGCTCCTCACCCAGGAGGCCGGGGGGGAATCGTCTCCGCTGTCGACGTCGCCCAGCGCCAAGATGATCAAGATCGAGGAGATGGACGAAATCCCCTCAAACACAGCCAACCAGTGAGTGCCCCCCCCCCCCCCCCCCCCCCCCCACACACACATGTGATGCTGTGTAGCTCCTCCCCTAAAGCCCTCTGTGTTTCAGTAGTTTTTGGGATGTATTGATTAAGCAGAAGTTTTGCCTCCGTCTCAGAGTCGCTGTGAGCAGCCGGACCAAACAGGCGGCGCGGAGAGGCCCCGCCCCTCCGGCGGCGAGCCCCGCCCCCCCGGCCGCCCTGCCCCCCCCACCCGCCAGCAGCTTCCAGCTGGAGGCCGACCTCCGCAAACTGGGACACCAACCGGACCTGGTCTACAGATACCTGAGGGTGTGTGTGCGTGTATCTTAGCCTGTGTGTGTTCCTTTTTATGTGTGTGTGTGTGTGTGTGTAAATATCTGCCGTCACCCTAGATTAGGCATAAGAGTTCGAGCTCTGTAATCCGAGCCACTTTAGATTATTACAAATGCAAAATCCACGAGGCGTTCAAAGCGTGTGTTTGTCGCGCGGCTCGTCTTCATCGTTTGAGCCCCTCGTCTTCGTCTCTGTTCTTCTGTCTCGCAGCAAATCAAACCCGAGGCCTTCGCCGACATCTTCCGCAACTCGCTGGAGCCGGAGCTCCTGAACCGGCTGCTGAGCGCGCTGCACGGCTTCTACATGAGGTGAGCGCCGCCGCCGCTCTGACGGCGCTCTGACGGCGCTCTGACGGCGCTCTGACGGCGCTCTGACGGCGCTCTGACGGCGCTCTGACGGCGCTCTGACGGCGCTCTGACGGCGCTCTGACGGCACTCTGACGGCGCTCTGACGGCGCTCTGACGGCGCTCTGATGGCGCTCTGACGTCGCTCTGACCCCCCTCTGACGCCCCTCTCTCACGCCCCTCTCTCGCCCCTCTCTCACGCCGCTCTCCTGCAGAAACGAAGCGCCGGCCGTCACGCTGGAGGTCCTCAGGAGTCTGGCGAGCGTGAGGCGCTTTGACATGGCCGTCATGTTCCTGTCGGCCCCGGAGAAGAAAGGTGGGGGTCTCCACACACACACACACACACACACACACACACTCACACACACTCTAACACACACACACACTCACTCACTCACTCTATCACACACACACACACTCACTCACTCACTCACTCACTCACTCTAACACACACACACTCACTCTATCACACACACACACTCACTCACTCACTCTAACACACACTCACTCACTCACTCTATCACACACACACACACTCACTCACTCACTCACTCACTCACTCTAACACACACACACTCACTCTCTCACACACACACACCACCACTCACCTCCTCACACACACTCACTCACTCACTCTATCACACTCACACACACACACACTCACTCACTCTATCACACTCACTCACTCACTCTATCACACTCACACACACACACACTCTATCACACTCACACACTCTAACACACACTCACACACACACACTCACTCACTCTATCACACTCACTCTATCACACACACACACTCACTCACTCACTCTAACACACACACACTCACTCACTCACTCTATCACACTCACTCACTCACTCACTCTAACACACACACACACACACTCACTCACTCACTCTATCACACACTCACTCTGACACACTCTCACACACACACACACACACACACACACACACGCTCACACACTCTGATGACCCGCCGTGCTCCCGTTCTCCCCCCAGAGCTGAAGGAGCTGTTTGACTTCCTCCACCGGGCGGCGCCGGAGGGATCGTCGGTCGCCGCCTTGCAGAAGAAGTACGGCGTGTGACCCGAGACGCTTTGAACCCAGACTCAAACTTCTGCGTCAACAAATATTTCTTAGTTTTGATCTTTTGTGCATTTTAGTAAAAGTTGGTAAAGATGGAGATTCAGAAGCTCGGGTTTCCTCGAGCTGCAAACTTTTATTTCACAAATGTCTGGCACGCAAACCTGGAGATTAATAAAAAGCATGTTCCCCGGACAGGAAGGGGGGATTTCCAACTTCCCAATAACATTTGAATGCAGCACCGGTTTGTATTGGTGTGTCCCTACGAAGCCGAACAACCATTAAAGGTGTGTTTCGTAAAGTGTGTTTCGTAAAGTGTACGTGGGCTCTTGTTGTAAAACCTCTTTGAAGTGAGTATTGCGTAACCTCGATGTGTGATGAGTCAGAAGAGGACAGACGTCCATTGTTTATTCGTCCTGCTGCGTATGGCAGGGTGAGATTAACTTTGTGTGTAGTTAAAACCCCAAGAAGTGACTCGAGCACACGGCGTTGCCATAGAGACGTTTAATCAGCTTCAGGGTCACAGAGGTCAGACAACTCGCTCTCCGACGTTCCTCCGGTGGTTCAGCATCCGCACCAGAGAGGATCTGCAGGAGGAGAGAGGAGAGAGGAGATGAGGAGACGAGAGTGAGACGAGGAGGAGAGAGGAGACGAGGAGGAGAGGGAGACGAGGAGGAGAAAGTGAGACGAGGAGGAGAGGGAGACGAGGAGGAGAGAGTGAGACGAGGAGGAGAGAGTGAGACGAGGAGGAGAGTGAGACGAGGAGGAGGAGACGAGGAGAGAGGAGATGAGGAGGAGAGAGGAGGCGAGGGAGGAGAGGAGGTGAGGACGAGGAGGAGAGTGAGGAGGGAGGAGAGGAGAGGAGAGAGGAGACGAGGAGAGAGGGAGGAGGAGGCGGAGGAGGAGAGAGGGAGGGAGGAGGAGGAGGAGGTGAGAGGGAGGAGGGGAGGAGGGAGAGAGGAGAGAGAGGAGAGAGGAGAGGAGGCGGGAGAGGGGAGACGAGGAGGAGAGAGTGAGACGAGGAGGAGACGAGGAGGAGAGAGGAGACGAGAGTAAGACGCCGGCTTTAAGACTCCAGGGTGTGATCCCCCCCCCCCCCCGTACCCGCGATGGCGAGCGTCCGGTTGGCCGCCGCCGTCCTCCCGCTGAACGTGTTCTCGGCGCGGCACTCGATGGCGGCGGCGTTGCCGTGGTTCACCGTGACGTCGAGGGCGGCGCCCGTCGCCGTGAAGCCGCCGTAGGTCCAGGTGAAGCTGCAGGGCGGCGCGCAGCGGGCCGAGCACACGAAGCGGGCCGGAGACCCGAGCTCCAGGACCGCCGGGCCGGAGATGACCACGTCCACCGGGCCCTCTGAGGGAGGAGGAGGGACCGTGAGGAGACGAAGAGGAGACAGAGGAGGAGACGGAGACCTAGGAGGTCTGATAGGACCACCTGGACCAGACCTAGAGACGCTGCTGGGGGACGCTAAGGATCCTCTCTCCTTTCCTCTCTCCTTATAGACGTTTAGCTCCTTTCCTCTCTCCTTATGGATGTTTAGCTCCTTTCCTCTCTCCTTATGGACTTTTAGGATACACTGAGCTCCTCTCTCCTCTCCTCTCCTCTCTCCTTATGGACGTTTAGGATACACTGAGCTCCTCTCTCCTTATAGACGTTTAGCTCCTTTCCTCTCTCCTTATAGACGTTTAGCTCCTTTCCTCTCTCCTTATGGACTTTTAGGATACACTGAGCTCCTCTCTCCTCTCCTCTCTCCTTATGGATGAGTGTACATCTCTCCACACATTCTTAACTCCGCCTCCTCCTTAGAGTCTTAGTGACTTCTCTATATGACATAAACTGAACTTGGATTGAGGTAGGATTCATGTTTTACTTCAATATCTCTATATATATATATATATATATATATATATATATCTCGATCTTTTCTTACCGGGCTGCTGCACCCAGGTCAGGGACGACACGTTCCTCCCGGTCAGCGGGTTGGACGCCGTGCAGGAGAGGGCGAGGGCGGCGTAGGGCGTGGCGGGCGGGGCGAAGGCCAGGGAGGCGTCGGTGGACAGGGCGGCGCCGTCGTAGAACCAGGCGACCCGGCAGGCGGGGAAGCAGGCGGCCGCGCAGCGCAGCTCCGTGGTGGAGCCGGGGAGAACCATCACGAGCCCCCCCCACGCCCCCCCGTCGGAGGTCACGATGACCACTTGGTCCGGCCCGTCTGCACGACGCAAGACGACGGATTAAAACCTCGGAGGCATCGGGTTGGCCACGTTTTCCTTTTTCAGGAATATTTTAAACATTGGAAACCTTGTGTTTTAATTACCTTCAACTTTAGTCAATTTGACCCCAGCAGTTAAAACCTCCAGGAAATTATTAGAATCGATAATAATAATAATAATAATGCATTATATTTTTATCGCCCTCTTCCTTCAATAAGCTCAGAGTGCCACACAGATAGTAAAAATAAATAAAACCGATTAAAACATAGTTAAAAGCAACCCATAAAAAAAAGGAATTTATATTATATATATATATATATATATATATATATATATATATATATATATTTTTTTTTTATTGAATTTTACATTGCTGTATTTACATATATGTTGTGTATATATACATATATATTTTATTTTATTTTATTTGGTATTTTATATTTCACTTTGCGTACTATATTTTATGCACAGTCACTGTTTCTTTCTTTCTTATATTTATATTTTATTGTGTTTAGTTTATTGGTGCTACTGTGTCAACAAATTTCCCCTTGGGGATTAATAAAGTATATTTCTAATCTATTCTTCTTCTAATAATAATAATATAATATATATTATATTTTTTTTTTCAACACAAAAAAAGGCTTTACAACACATTAAAAAAGAATCCTAAAAGCTATGCATTATAAATTATGATAAAACAAACAATAAAAGCAAATAAGAACATACAGAGCACACAATCACACATTAAAAGCAGTTTTGAACAGATGGGTTTTGATTTGTGATTTGAATGATGAAAGTTCGGTGGAGTCTAAGTTTAAGTGTCACTTTATGTCTGTTTGTTACCTAAATAGCCCTTTAAATAAATAAAAACGTTTTTATTTCTTATGTTTTACATGGTGAAAAACAGCCTGGGGTTGTGTTCAGGACAGTAAAAACATAACGTGAATTTTGTCTTTTCCCAGTTTTCCCCAATAAATTAGGGAAAGTCATGAAATATGAAGCCAAATTTTTTTTTTTTTTTTTAGAGACATAAAAAATTGAATCAAATTGACCCCAAAGGTCACAGGAGGGTCAAGCTGTATATGAAGCTTCGGCCCTCAGACTTATATCCTTAGATTGAAGCAGAAGGAAACTTCCAGCCTGGCTACAAAAAGATCTGCCTCCTCCTCCCAGCATCTCATTAAAGCATCGTTTATGGAGATGGAGACCCCCGACCCCGGTGTACTCACAGTTCACCTGCATCGTGTAGCCGGCCGACAGGGTGGGGACCCCCCCCTCAGCCTCCACCACCACACAGCGGTACAAGCCGTCGTCCTCTCGCACGAGCGCACCGAAGGTGACGGTGGCGTTGTCACGGGAGAAGTGCACCCACTCGTCTGCAGTCGGCATTTGCACTTGGTTCTTGAGCCACGTGATGGAGGCCGGCTCCTGGGCGCCGACGCACCGCAGAGTGAACGGCTCGCCTTCGACCGGCGGGGCCTGGGAGGAGGGCCGCACGGAGAAGGGATCTGCCAACAGCGGATAGGAGAGAGTAAGTGGGTTTCTTTTCTTTTTTGTGTGTGTGTGTGTATTTTATTTTATTCAGTTAATCAAATCAAATACAATATTATTCTATATAATATACAAAAGAGAAAGACTGAAAAGGTATAGGTAGAAGCAACACATGCTTTTAAATTCCTATCCTAAATTAAAATCAAATAAATCAGAAAACTAATATAAAATAAAGAAAAAGATAAAGAAAATAAAAACAATATATATTTATTTATATATATATACATGCATACATATATATGTATATATACATATACATATATATGTATATATATATACATATATACGTATATACATATATATATATTTATATACATTACTGTATTACTTTTTTAAATTGTTCCTAACTTTTTTTTAACACATTTTGTTTTACTTTTTGAAACTTTGTAATGACTTTTTTTTAACTTTTTACATTTTTTAAACTGTTTATATACTTTTTTTATTATAACTTTTTAATAATTTTGTATAAATTTTAAACTTTTTTATAACTTTTTCTAACTTTTTCTTACTTTTTAATATTTTTTATAACTTTTAAACTTTTTAACTTTTTAATAATTTGTATAACTTTATAACTTTTTTATAACTTTTTCTTACTTTTTAATATTTTTTTATAAGTTTAAAACTTTTTATTACATTTTCATTAATTTTTTACTTTTTTGTACTTTTTATTGAATAATTACTTTTTCATTACTTTTGTACTTTTTATTACTTTTGTACTTTTATTACTCTTGTACTTTTTATTACTTTTGTACTTTTTAGTACATTTGTACTTTTTATTACATTTGTACTTTTCGTTACTTTAGTACTTTTTATTACTTTAGTACTTTTTATTACTTTTGTACTTTTTCATTACTTTTGTACTTTTTATTACTTTTGTACTTTTTATTACATTTGTACTTTTTCATTACTTTTGTACTTTTCATTACTTTTGTACTTTTTATTACTTTTGTACTTTTAAATTCATATCCTAAATTAAAATCAAATAAATCAGAAAATTAATATGAAATAAAGACAATATATATTTATATATATATAAATTTCACGTGTATATATGTATATGTATATATGTGACATGCAACAATGTTCCCGCGGTATATCTCACTGTGCGGGACCGAATGCAAAGGGCTCCAGCAGCATGCCAGGTGTCACTTTCTCATGTTTTAAAAAACAAATGTGTGGGCGTTGTATCGGAGACTCACTGGTGACGGTGATGTTCATGGTGGCGGTGATGGTGACGTTGGATAACGTGTTGGTCGCCTCGCAGGTCAGGAGGTCAGACGTGGAGTCGGCGCTGGCGGTGAGCTCCAGCCGGTCGCCCGCCAAATGTTTCCCCAGGAACGTCCAGGAGAACTCGCAGGCCGGGGAGCACTCGGCGGAGCATTCGTACGCGTAGCGCTCTCCTGCCTTCACCGCGCTGTCTCCGGTGATGTTCACGCCGTACACACCTACAGGTGGAGATGACCATGTCATTTGAATGGTGCTCAGTCATCCAATTCAAATGATCCAGTAGTCAAAATGCAATAAAGGAGTAAAGCAATCCCCATTCTTTATCTTCCATTTGATCTATAATGATACCCTCAATGTTACTTTTAATAACCGGCCCCCTATATGAGGTGAAATTGACATTTTAGCAAATATGTTGATGTTCGACATCAAATGAAACAGCGTAACGTGGGCTATATAAATTAGTAAGCCTTTTCAAACAACTAAAACATCAACTAAAAGAATTATTAAAATATATATTTGTTATTAGTCATCCCATTGTGGAACGTTTCTGGAGCTAGCAACATGTAGCTCGGTGCTATCAGAAAAAGCCAGATGGGAAAAAGCAAGACGACTTCACACAGGTTCTAGAGATATTTACAAAATGGGCTCTACAAATAAACTGAATTGAATTGAATTGAATTGTATACTAATATTTACACATCTGAACAAAAGCTCCTTTGGGTTTCCTTTATCATAACGCCACCGGTATCAGAAAGCCTTTGTGGAGAGGAGATACGCCCTTTTTTAGTTTGCATTTGTTATTTTACGTGCAGAGGCTGAACAAACTAGTTTAAAAAAAAAAAAAGGTTTCAAAGCAACATGCGTTCGTTACGTATCTACTGTTCTCATCGGAGGAGAAGAGTTGTTCACATACTCGCCAATTCCAGCTCCAGGCCCTGCTGGTCGGAGAGGTGCAGGGCGGGGTCCGACGCGGTGCACATCACGACCACCTCAGAGACGGCGGTGCTGGGAGGCAGGTTGACGGACAGCGTGCCGCCCTCTCCGGTCAGCAGCGTTCCCGACCAGGTGGTGACCGTCCAGGAAAAGCTGCAGGCGGGGTCACACTCGGCCGAGCAGGTGAAGTTGGACGCGACGCCCGCCGTCAGAAACGCCGAGTCGCAGCTGATCTTGATGTCGGACGGGTCGACTGAAACATTGGAAAAAGAAAAATTACAAGCTTTATTTAATAAACAAACAAAAGGAGAAAATTAAATGTTGACATTGCCTCTCGTGTGCTGGTAAAAAACATCGGCCACCCAAGTGCATGCTGGTCCCAAAGCTAGCCACATCTACATATAATAACCAGTGTTACGCAATCAGAGAAAATATATTAAAACGGTAATCACAATGTACTAAATTGTGATTATCATAAGAAAAAAGTTATTCTAACACATGAAAATATAACTTAAATAAGCAATGATTCATAAATATTACTTTACGATAAAATTAAATACAAATGTCTAAATAAATAGCTCCAACAATTTGATTAATAAATATTACTTTACGATAAAATTAAATAGAAATGTCTAAATAAATAGCTCCAACAATTTGATTAATAAATATTACTTTATGATAAAATTAAATACAAATGTCTAAATAAATAGCTCCAACAATTTGATTAATAAATATTACTTTATGATAAAATTAAATACAAATGTCTAAATTAAAAGCTCCAACAACTTGATAAATAAATATTACTTTACAATAAAATTAAATACAAATGTCTAAATAAATAGCTCCAACAATTTGATTAATAAATATTACTTTACAATAAAATTAAATACAAATGTCTAAATAAATAAATAAATTACCTTTCAGCGTCTTTTGGGTGATGGCTGATTCCCCCGTGGTCGGGTTGATCGCTGTGCAGATCAGGCCGAGCGCTCCGTCCGGCTCCTGCAGCACCAGGCTGAGCGCCGGGCCCTGGAAGCTGTCGTTCCCCCAGATCCAGGTGTAGACGCATGTCGGGTAGCAGCTGGCGGAGCACCGGAAGTCATACGACCTTCCGAAGGTGATCCAGTCCGGCCCGCTGATCACCGACGAGGACGGCCCGTCTGCAGGGGGAGGAAACACAGAAGGAAACATGGACTCTGATTTTAGATTGTCACTAGGATGTGCATCTGGGAGGAGAGAGGAGCTCAGTGTATCCTGAACGTCCATAAGGAGAGAGGAGAGGAGAAAGGAGCTCAGTGTATCCTAAACGTCCATAAGGAGAGAGGAGAGAGGAGAGGAGAGAGGAGCTCAGTGTATCCTGAACGTCGATAAGGAAAGAGGAGAGGAGAGAGGAGCTCAGTGTATCCTAAGCGTCCATAAGGAGAGAGGAGAGAGGAGAGAGGAGAGACTACTTACAGATTACTTTCATGGTGTACCCGATGGACTGCATGGGAGGCTCCGCCCCCTCCGCCACCACACACTGGTAGACGCCGTCGTCCTCCGGCAGCAGCGGGCTGAAGTTCAGCGTCTGGTTGTCCGTGGTGAAGCTCGCTCGCTCCGTCGCCGCCAGCGGCCGCCGGCTCTTCATCCACGTGACGGAGGCCGCGTCCTGAGCGCCGACGCACCGGAGGGAGAACGCCAAGCCCGCCGCCACCGGCACCGGGGAGAGGGGCAGCACCACGTAGGAGTCTGGGGACACGGAGGACGCCATGAGACTACCGGTGTTCTGTCATTTTTTGCTGCCTTGACAGAATTTGCTACCGCTGCATAAACTGATAGGTGCGTCTATCGATTCATGCTACCCTATCTGATAGGATGTTATTGTTCTATCACAATATGCTTTTCTTTCAAAGTTCAATGTTTCACTTATCACTGTTAAAGTGTTTATCTTCAACACTAAATACCCTAATAATAAACCAGTGCTTTATTATGATAATGTGAACAAACTCATGTTTACAATAATTTGTTGACACAAAAGAAATAGCAACTGCTTATCACTCATTAATCTACATGTCATTACTACATATTATTACTACCTGTACAATATACATGATGAATGTACTTTTAACTAGGGAAATAATCGTGATTTTGATGATGTCACTCCCCGTTATCAGACGTGCATCGACAGGGTGGCAAAACATTATGGGCGTGTCAAACAAACTCGGAAAATCGACTCAGTGCATGCGCAATACCACAAGGTATCGGTTCTTGACAAGTAGCGTGAAATGACAGAACACCGGCCCCCAAAAAAAGCAATCAATCGACTTTGGAGCGCCGCCGCCGACTCACCGTGGACCGTCA
The DNA here is from genome assembly GCA_036178185.1 of Liparis tanakae. NCBI lineage: Eukaryota > Metazoa > Chordata > Actinopteri > Perciformes > Liparidae > Liparis > Liparis tanakae. The sequence continues at coordinate 12,983,098 of CM070089.1, read as the reverse complement.
GGTGCTTGGTGCCGTTGGTCGTGGCGCCGGAGAGCGAGTTGGTGGCCACGCAGGTGAGCGGCTCCATGCTGGTGTAGTCGCGGCTGATCATGACCTCCAGGCGACTGCCTAACTGCTGCGGCTGCCCCAGCAGCGCGATGGGGATCTCGGTCTGGTCGCCCCGGTAGGTCTTGCCCATGTAATGCCAGGTGTAGTCGCACCACGGGTTGCACTCCGCCGAGCACGCGAAGAAGTACTTCAGCCCCATGGTCACCACGTCGGCCCCCTGGATGCTGACGCTGGAGATCCCTCCAGAAGCAGGACAAGGAGTTTGAGTTGTTTGGGGTGCAGAGAGAACAACGAGCAAACCATTTGTTCTACAGATCACGTGTTGTGACATTTAAGGATTTGGTTTATTATCTAAAGTGAAGTCACTGCCAGACTGTGTACAGAGTTTATTTTCAATACATGAGTGTAAATATGGTTTGAGATGTTTGTAAGTTCACGGTGCAAAAGGCTAAAAAAGGGATTAAAAGAAGATGTTTCTGTTTCCAATTATGGAATAATGTTGAAAAGGATGTAAGAATGGTGAACTTCTTTTTGGTTTTCAAGGGAATTATTTATAAAACAATGCTTGAGTTATAAATGCAATTACTAAAAAAAAAAAAACTTATTTATATGTAATATGTATGTGGTAGTATGTATATATATATATATATATATATATATATATATATATATATATATATATATTATTTTCTTTTCTTCTTCTTTATTTTATATACATTTTCTGATTTATTTAGATTTTAATTTAGGGTGTATATATATATATATATATATATATATATATATATATATATATTATTTTTTTTATTTTCATTGTTATCTTTTTCTTTATTTCATATTAATTTTCTGATTTATTTTCATTTTAATTTAGGATAGGAATTTATAAGCATGTTTTGCTTCTACCTCTACCTTTTCAGTCTTTCTCTTTTGTATATTATATTGGATAATATTGTATTATATTTGATTTGATTGACTAAATAAAATACACAAACAGAACAGAAATAGAACCGGTCGGGGTTGGACGTCCCCGTTAACGTGTGTCCCGTACTTGCCACCTGCACCTCCAGCGTCTTGGACATGTGGAGCTGCGAGACGGGCTCCTGCACCCGGCACCTCAGGGTCTCCGAGAGGATGGTGTCGGTGTAGGGGCTCAGAGAGAGGCTGTCCCCGGGGGAGATCTCCAGGACCTGCTCGCCGCTGGTGACGGACCACTGGTAGTCGCAGGGCGGCGAGCAGCTGGCCACGCAGCGGAAGTTGGACACGACTCCTTGGGTCATGTAGGCCGGCCCGACGATCCGGAGGTTGGACGGCCCGGCTGGGAAGATTGGGGAAACGGATTGGGTTGAATTTGACATTCAGACTTTTGCTCATACCCAGGGGCCCCAGACTTATTCCTGAGGGCCACATCACTTTTCCCTTCTCTGATGAGCTCCTGACAAACTTAACACTTTACTCAACACTTTACTTTGTTTTCCCCTTTTAGTATTTTTAGTATTAGTATTTAGTATTTTTAGTATTTAGTATTTTAGTATTTAGTATTTAGTATTTAATATTAGTAATTTAGTATTTGTATTTTATTTGTATTATTAGTATTTAGTATTTTAGTATTTAGTAATTTAGTATTTAGTATTTTAGTATTTAGTATTTTAGTATTTAGTAATTTAGTATTTAGTATTTTAGTATTAAGTATTTTAGTATTTAGTATTGTTGTTTTGTGTTTTTATTTGTATCTTTTATTTTTATTAATGCTCTATGTACACCCACTGCTGTGATCCCCACTGTGGGACTAATACATGAATATCTTATCTTATCTTATCTTATCTTATCTTCTCTGATGGGGATCAGTTTGTAAGAGAAACAGTGAGATGACATGTGCCTACATGTAAACATGTATTGTTTTCCAGAAAAGCCATATAACCAAATATTAAAAACCCTGATTAGATCGTATTATTTGACTACCGCCTCTTGACCGATGAGGCAAACGGCCATTTCTTTGCATTGAACAAAAAAAATTGTTGGTTAAAAAACATTTACCCTGCATTCTGAATCCACGTTTCTCTTACCTAACCTTTTACACATTATTACGTTCTATTTGACAGCGGCTAGTCGAGGATTCACGTGGCCGGACTGAAACAAATCATAATGCGTCTCTGGTATTGTTCAGGGGGCCAGATGTGGAGGCGGGCCCTCGTTTGGGGACCGCTGCTCATACCCGTCACTTTCACCGTCTTTTGCACGGATGCCGTCACCCCCGTCGTCGGGTTGCGCGCGGTGCAGGTCAGGGTCTGCGTCGGCACCAGGTCCGGGAGCTGCAGGTAAAGCCCTTTCCCCTGGGTGGTCTCGTTGCCTCTCGTCCAGCTGAACTCGCAGTCCGGGGAGCAATCGGACGTGCACAGGAAATAGTAGGCGATGGTCACCGTCGCCACGCCGACCCCAGAGATCTCCACAGAGTCCGGCCCGTCTGCAGGAGGAAACGCACGTTGAGTTTCTGATTCAGCTCCGTGAAGCCTCTCTGTGACGAGGGCTTTGATGCATTTAGAAATGTGTCAAAAAGTCTGAATTCAAAGCGGCTCTTACACGGGGCGGTTTCCCCCACGGCTCCGGCCTCTCTCGAAAGACCTTTGGCTGTGAGAGAAGAGGACGCATCGGCATGATTAACGTCGCAGAAAGAAGACGTTAACGGTCGATAATCGAATGGACGTTCCTCTGAAGCGCTTAAATCACATTATATTACGTCACATCACAATACATTACACGTCATTTAGCAGACTCTTTTATCCAAAGCGACTTATAATAAGTTAATCAACCTAGAGGACAAACTAAGAACAACAAGAATACAGAAGGTAACATTTCTTCAAGATAGTCAAACTACAAAAGTACCATAAGTAATAACATAGTAATAACATAGTAATAACATAATAAGAGCCATTTAAGTGCCACTGAAGTGCTAATCTGTGTTTTAGTCCAGATATAGTCGGAAAAGATGTGATTTTAGTTTCCGGCGGGAGATGTAGAGACTTCCTGCTGTCCTGAGGTCAGCGGGGAGCTGGTTCCACCAATCAGGAGTCAGGCGCTTACCTGTCGGCGAGGTGAGCAGCAGCAGCAGCAGCAGACCGGCGGAGTGAGGATCCATGCTGCTGCGGGAAGTATGTAAAATAAATTGTGGCATTGCTTGATTAAAAAAAACAAAATTAAACCTGTAACGGAAATTGTTTAACTAGATGAAGAGTTGCACCCGAATACATCAGAATCAGAATCAGAGCGTTATTGTCCATGTACTTGTATGTATATGAAACGTGACACCGGTTACTCGTATATGCTGTCCTCGTACATACATGTAATTTACAGATAGTAGGATGAATGTTTATAAAAAAGTCATTAAAGACAGTATAGCAACATGTATGTACAATATAAAAACAACAACAGTGACAGTAGATTGGGGATATTAGTGCAGAAAGAAAGTGGTGACAGTGCAATGGATGTGTCTGATTAAGTGTTCTTATAAGTGACTGCTATAGTGGATATATTTATATAAATATATATGTATTTATTTATATATATATATTTATATATATATATACAATATATATATATATATTTATTAAAAACAATCTCAAATATTGTTTCAAATAGATTAGAAAATAAGTTAATTTAACTATTACTGTCATGTGTATAAATATATATATATATATATATATATACATATATATATATCGATATTGTGTATATATATATTAAATATTTGTATTTATATATAAATATGTATTTATGTATATGTATATTTATATATATATTTATAAATAAATATATATTTATATATAAATACAAATATCTAATATATATATTAATCAACAAACAAATAGATTATATATATATATATTGAAATATATATGTATATATATATACATACATGTTAGTAATAGTTTAATTATTATTTTCTAATCTATTTTAAACACTATTTTATATTGTGCCTCTCAAGTGTAAAACCTTCCCCAATGAATAAACAAAAAAGGTTGGATTTTATTTATATTTCATCTACTTACCATTTCATCACACCCTTAACCTTCCCTATGTGTGACCTCAACAAAAGCAATGATGCAAGAGCAAATACAATCTTCTAAATGAAATCTCAGATGATTTACAAAACGTCTTTGTTGTGTCAAAGCACTAATGGCCGAGTGGAGCCCTGATATGAACCCTGGGCGTGTCTCAGGCCTGTCACTGCTGTATGCCGCCAGGAGATTACAGGAGCTGTGTACACACTCTGTGTGTGTGTGTGTGTGTGTGTAGATTACACTTCAACACGCATAATACATTTACATGTAAATGAAATACACCTTATCTGGTTCTAGTACCTTCTCCTCACAGCAAGAGGGCTGTGGGTTTAATTCCCAGTCGTGGCGGTCCTCTCTGTGGAGTTTCCATGTTCTCCCCTTGGCAGCATGGGTTCCCTCTCCAGCTTCCTCCCACAGTCCAAAGACATGCCCATGTTAATTAGTCTCTAAATTGCCCATAGATCTGAGTGTGAATGTTTTATAATGCTTTATTACATAAGTATTACTTTTTAATCTTTTTTATTACGTTTTATCTTTTTTATTACCATTTATATCACTTTTTATATGGAGGTTAGTTTTTTTAGGTTAGATAGGTGGGGCTGCTCCTGACTGAAGATGAAGGCAGACTCGTACCAACTAAATTACTTGGTTAGTAGCTGTATTTGTTTTTCATATTAGTTAAGAATGAACCTCGCTACTATATAATTTAGTTCCCTTCTTTACATTACTGTATTACTTTTTAAACTGTTCATAACTTTTTTACTTTATTAACACATTTTATAACTTTTTATAACTTTTAAACTTTTTTATAACTTTTTATAACTTTTTCTTACTTTTTAATACTTATTAATATTTTTTATAAGATTTAAACTTTTTATAACTTTTTATAACTTTTTCTTACTTTTTATAACTTTTTATAACTTTTTATAACTTTTTAATACTTTTTTATATTTTTTTATAAGATTTAAACTTTTTATAACTTTTTATAACTTTTAAACTTTTTTATAACTTTTTATAACTTTTTCTTACTTTTTATAACTTTTTATAACTTTTTAATACTTTTTTATATTTTTTTATAAGATTTAAACTTTTTATAACTTTTTATAACTTTTAAACGTTTTTATAACTTTTTATAACTTTTTATAACTTTTAAACTTTTTTATAACTTTTTATAACTTTTAAACTTTTTCATAACTTTTTATAACTTTTTATAACTTTTTCTTACTTTTTATAACTTTTTAACTTTTATATACTTTTATAACTTTTATAACTTTTCTTTTTTTAATAACTTTTTAATATTTTTTATAACTTTTAAACTTTTTACTACTTTTTATACTTTTTTAATAACTTTTATAACTTTTTATAACTTTTTAAACTTTTTTATAACTTTTTAACTTTTTATAACTTTTAAACTTTTTATAACTTTTATAACTTTTTATAACTTTTATAACTTTTTATAACTTTATAACTTTTATAACTTTTATTACTTTTTATAACTTTTTAAATTTTTTATAACTTTTTAACTTTTAACTTTTTATAACTTTTAAACGTTTTTATAACTTTTTATAACTTTTTATAACTTTTAAACTTTTTTATAACTTTTTATAACTTTTAAACTTTTTCATAACTTTTTATAACTTTTTATAACTTTTTCTTACTTTTTAATACTTATTAATATTTTTTATAAGATTTAAACTTTTTATAACTTTTTATAACTTTTAAACTTTTTTATAACTTCTTATAACTTTTTCTTACTTTTTAATACTTTTTTATATTTTTTATAAGATTTAAACTTTTTATAACTTTTTATAACTTTTAAACTTTTTTATAACTTTTTATAACTTTTTCTTACTTTTTAATACTTTTTTATATTTTTATAAGATTTAAACTTTTTATAACTTTTATAACTTTTAAACTTTTTATAACTTTTTAGTACTTTTTGTACTTTTTTGATTACTTTTGTACTTTTTATTACATTTGTTTACTTTTGTAATTTTTTGTTACTTTTTATTACATTTGTACTTTTTGATTACTTTTGTACTTTTTATTACTTTTGTACTTTTTGATTACTTTTGTACTTTTTATTACTTTTGTAGTTTTTGATTACTTTTGTACTTTTTGATTACTTTTGTACTTTTTATTACTTTTAATTACTTTTGTACTTTTTCATCACTTTTTTTAACTACTTTTTTATAACTTTTTATAACTTTTTTTTACTTTTTAATACTTTTTATAACTTTTATAACTTTTAAACTTTTTATAACTTTTTATAACTTTTTCTTACTTTTTAATACTTTTTAATATTTTTTTATAAGATTTAAACTTTTTATAACTTTTTATAACTTTTAAACTTTTTTATAACTTTTTATAACTTTTAAACTTTTTCATAACTTTTTATAACTTTTAAACTTTTTATAACTTTTTAGTACTTTTTAACTTTTTTATTACGTTTTTAAAGTTTTTATAACATTTCCATTAATTTTGTACTTTTTTGTACTTTTTATTGAATAATTACTTTTTCATTACTTTTGTACTTTATGTTACTTTTGTACTTTTTCATTACTTTAGTACTTTATATTACTTTTGTACTTTTTGATTACTTTTGTACTTTTTATTACATTTGTACTTTTTGATTACCTCAGTACTTTTTATTACTTTTGTACTTTTTGATTACTTTTGTACTTTTTATTACATTTGTACTTTTTGATTACTTTTGTACTTTTTATTACTTTTGTACCTTTTTATTACATTTGTACTTTTTGATTACTTTTGTACTTTTTATTACTTTTTATTACTTTTGTACTTTTTGATTACTTTTGTACTTTTATTACTTTTGTACTTTTTGATTACTTTTGTACTTTTTATTACATTTTTTGTACTTTTTGATTACTTTTATCACTTTGCAACTTTGATCATTTTGCACTTTGTACTTTTGTAATTTTGTACTTTTGTACTTTTGATTACTTTTGTACTTTTGTACTTTATTATACTTTGCTACTTTTTGATTACTTTTGTACTTTTTGATTACTTTTGTACTTTTATTACTTTTGTACTTTTTGATTACTTTTAATTAAGCTTTTTATAACTTTTTAGTACTTTTTAACTTTTTTATTACGTTTTTAAAGTTTTTATAACATTTCCATTAATTTTGTACTTTTTTGTACTTTTTATTGAATAATTACTTTTTCATTACTTTTGTACTTTTTATTACATTTGTACTTTTTGATTACTTTTGTACTTTTTGATTACTTTTGTACTTTTTATTACTTTTGTACTTTTTGATTACTTTTGTACTTTTTATTACATTTGTACTTTTTGATTACTTTTGTACTTTTTGATTACTTTTGTACTTTTTGATTACTTTTGTACTTTTTATTACTTTTGTACTTTTTGATTACTTTTAATTAAGCTTTTTATAACTTTTTAGTACTTTTTAACTTTTTTATTACGTTTTTAAAGTTTTTATAACATTTCCATTAATTTTGTACTTTTTTGTACTTTTTATTGAATAATTACTTTTTCATTACTTTTGTACTTTATATTACTTTTGTACTTTTTCATTACTTTAGTACTTTATATTACTTTTGTACTTTTTGATTACTTTTGTACTTTTTATAGTTTTTGATTACTTTTGTAGTTTTTGATTACTTTTGTACTTTTTATTACTTTTAATTACTTTTGTACTTTTTCATCACTTTTTTTAACTTTTTATTACTTTATTAATAATATCAATAATAACTTTAAATTTTATTTCCACACAACCAATGAACAGGTTCATCCTCATGCTGACCAATGAACAGGTTCATCCTCATGCTGACCAATGGGTTTCCAGGACTTTAAACATGTCGTGTTTTTTAGTACTTTTTAGTACTGTTTTTATAACTTTTTATAACTTTTAAACTTTTTTATAACATTTTATAACTTTTAAACTTTTTTATAACTTTTTCTTACTGTTTAATACTTATTAATATTTTTTATAAGATTTAAACTTTTTATAACTTTATATAACTTTTAAACTTTTTTATAACTTTTTATAACTTTTTCTTACTTTTTAATACTTTTTTATATTTTTATAAGATTTAAACTTTTTATAACTTTTTATAACTTTTAAACTTTTTTATAACTTTTTATAACTTTTTCTTACTTTTTAATACTTTTTTATATTTTTTATAAGATTTAAACTTTTTATAACTTTTTATAACTTTTAAACTTTTTTATAACTTTTTATAACTTTTAAACTTTTTTATAACTTTTTATAACTTTTAAACTTTTTATAACTTTTTAGTACTTTTTAACTTTTTTATTACGTTTTTAAAGTTTTTATAACATTTCCATTAATTTTGTACTTTTTGTACTTTTTATTGAATAATTACTTTTTCATTACTTTTGTACTTTATATTACTTTTGTACTTTTTCATTACTTTAGTACTTTATATTACTTTTGTACATTTTGATTACTTTAGTACTTTCTATTACTTTTGTACTTTTTGATTACTTTTGTACTTTTTATTACATTTGTACTTTTTGATTACTTTTGTACTTTTTGATTACTTTAGTACTTTTTATTACTTTTGTACTTTTTGATTACTTTTGTACTTTTTATTACATTTGTACTTTTTGATTACTTTTGTACTTTTTATTACTTTTGTACTTTTTATTACTTTTGTAGTTTTTGATTACTTTTGTACTTTTTATTACATTTGTACTTTTTGATTACTTTTGTACTTTTTATTACTTTTCTACTTTTTGATTACTTTAGTACTTTTTATTACTTTTGTAGTTTTTGATTACTTTTGTACTTTTTATTACTTTTCATTACTTTTTTTACTTTTTATTACTTTATTAATAATATCAATAATAACTTTAAATTTTATTTCCACACAACCAATGAACAGGTTAATCCTCATGACCAATGAACAGGTTCATCCACTCGACCAATGAACAGGTTCATCCACATGACCAATGAACAGGTTCATCCTCATGCTGACCAATGGGTTTCCAGGACTTTAAAGCGACACTATGTAACTTTTCCCCTGTAGCGCCCCCTTCAGGTATTTAACGTCTGACTCTCGAGCCATATATGGCTCTTCAGTCACGTGCCCTCAGCTGATCTCCCAGCTGGTCGATGCGCGCTACCGACAGCGCTCTCTCGGCAGCTGCAACGAGCCGTTCAGCCGCGGCATGTCACTCTGTCTCTACACGTCGCGTAGTGGAGCAAATATAAAGTCACCTGCGAGCGTGTACTGGCACTATAAGACGTTGCGTAAAGCTGCCAGACAGCAAGTTGAACTACTTCCGCCGGAAGTTCCGTGTCGGTCCCAACCATCTTACATTCAGCAGTTTTCAGCCCCCAGGCCCCCGATGGCAGTGACGGAGGCGCAAATCAACATATTAAAAGTCATTGTAGCGGCACCGTTTTTTTCAAGCTGTTATTTTAAGGTGGAAAAGTTACATAGTGGGGCTTTAAACATGTCGTGTTTACGTGAAAAAGTGATAAAATGTTGTAACTAATGATGATAATTCCAAAGCATACAGTTTATATTATAACCTTAAATGACACAAATAAATGAGAGACAATAGTTTGATTAACATAATAAACATTTATTTCTTTTCAGTTAAGGTGCGTTCACTTGCAGCGTGGAAAATGTGATCCTTATATTCTGAGCGTCATTCTTTTAGAAGCATATTAAATATTTAAAACTTTAGAACACATTTCCATGACTTTTCCTTTTTTCTTCCAAGAACTTTTCCAGCTTTTCTATGGCCGTCTGATCCCGGCTGCTTCATCATTCACACAGAGGAAAATGGAGAGAGAAATAAATTGTTTTTACGATGCGAATACCATTGCAGCTCAAATAACGTGAAATAAAACCAGTATTCCTAAATTAAGAAGTAACATTTAAAAAAGAAAAAAATAACGCCACCTGTTCATGGGATGGTAATCCGTCGGTCAGACCTGCGAGACGAAGGCAGCAGACATGATGAAGGCCAGCAGCAGCGCCGCCGAGGCCCGTTCAGGCCGAGCGGCCGGGCTCCGGTCCGCTGGGCTCCGGTCCGCCTCTGGGTACGAGAAGAGCAGCGGTCAGGTCGGTGTGCGCGGAGAGGTCGCGGAGAGGTCGCGGCAGGAAGGCGAACCCACGCGTTATCTGCACCGTCTTCACGGCCGTGGCGGTCCTCTTGGAGACCGTGTTCTGAGCCTCGCACCGGAGCGTGACTGACGCCAGCGGGCGGTCCACGAAGATCCGGATCACGCTGCCCCTCACGCTCCGGCTGTCCACGGACGACACGTAGCGGCACGCCGGCCGGCACTCTGCGGCGCACGAAAACTCGTAATTTTTCGCGATCTCGATGACGTCGGGGCCGTGGATCTGGACCTGTTGAGGACCGGCTGGAAGAAAGAGGAAGAGGAGGGGTCAGGAATAGCTGGTTTGAAAACTCCCTGCGTAATATACTTTATTACTTTATTATGGAATACTTTTAACCCTCCTGTTACCTTTGAAATCAATTTGACCCCATTCAATGTTTAACGTCTCTAAACAAATTACTAACATAATTGTTTTGCTTCACATTTCATGACTTTTCCTAATTTAATGGGGATAACTGGGTAAACGTAAAATTCACCTGATGATATGTTTTCAATGTCTTGAACACAACTTGTACGCATCGGTGTTCTTTGGGGTCAATTTGATATTAAACTAGAACGGGCACTTGGTAGAGCGCATACCTTCATAAATCACAAGATTGGGCATTGAATTATGAAAATGTTGGCATTTGTTGCCAATTGGATATAAATTGACCGTGCTATGGTAAAAAGAAGATTTTTACCTTTTCATGACCTTGACCGTGACCTTTGACCCGATCAATCCCAAAATCGAATCAAATGTTCCCCGGATAATAACCAATCATCCCACCAAATGTCATGCGATTCGGTTTAATACTTTTTAACTTATGCGAATAACACGCACGCATACAAATACACGGCGATCAAAACATTACCTTCCACATTTTCAATGCAAAGGTATGTACTTGGAAGTAATATAAAGCTATTAAAACACCCAAAATATATTTCTTTCCAATTTGAGGTCAATCAGGGACATTTTAATGGTGATCTGTGATCTGGGGGGGGGGGTAATTGCTGGGGTCAAATTGAACCCAGGGGTAAAAGATGTTAGTACATTTGAAGGTAACCGGAGGGTTAAAGCTGTCGTGAAACTCCTTCTCTTACATATCACGCCTATGTTCCGAGTGGCGAAGATGAACAGCCCCGACACGCCGCTGGTGGCTTTGCAGATCAGCAGTTTGGAGTCGTCCGCCTCCCTCGGCGTGACGGAGATGACGTTCCCCTCGCCGCTCAACCACGGGCCGCCGTCCATCCTCCAGGAGTAGCTGCAAGCCGGCCGACAGTAGGCGTGGCAACTGTAGGCGTGGCTCACGGACGGGCGCATCAGCTCGGGGCCGGCGATGGAGACGTTGGCGGGTCCGGCTGAGACAAAACCCACGAGTCACGAAGAAACCGAAAGGCCGTCGTCCGAGAGAACGAAGACGCCCCGCCGCTCACCCGACACCTGCAGCCGCTTCGTGGTCGTGGCGTTCGTCCCGTCGCCGTTAGCGACCGTGCACGTCACCGTGAGGGCCTCCGCCCAGCGGTCGACGGTGAAGGCCAACACGCTGCCTTGCCCGCGGGCGCTCTGCCCGTCCAGAGAGAGGGAGAAGGAGCACCCGCGGCAGTCGCTGACGCATTCCACGCTGCTCGGCACGCCCACGGTCACGTAGGGCGCGCCCACGATGGAGCAGGAGAGGGTCGCTGCTTCTGGAACGCACGATTTTTGTCCGTGGAGGTTACCGTGGATAAAGGAGAGCGGGATGCAGGTCGTAGGATCACTCACCCTCGAGGTCGTCCCGTGGTTCAGGTTCCTCTCCGGCTGCAGACCGGAGGCCTAAACACGAAACATATTCACTCTCCTCTAAATCATTAGCGTTGAGTACAGGGGTCGTACACATGTTGACCACGTTGGAATTCCAGGACTTTTCCAGGACTTTAAACCAAATTTACATGACCAAACAAAAATCTCCGTGTGTACATGAAAACCTTTTGAAAAAGTAGTATTCAAACAATGAGAATTACAAAGCATACAATATACCTTAAATGAAAAACAATTATGAGAGAGAATAGTTTGATTGAAAGAATAAACTTTACTATACATGTTTATTCTTAGAAACACTTATATAATTTGAGTCTTCCTTTCAAAAACATGAATTATTTTAAACTCGGCGTAAATGAACATGTGAATATAACAAATGTCCGTGACTTTTCCCAAACGTTTCTGATTTAATTTTTTTCCATGACCTTTCCAGGTTTTCTATGACCGTATGAACCCTGTGTATTGTCTGTTGTCTACTTTGACTAAACGACCCCCCCCCCATATCACCTGGTCTTCTATCGCGAAAAACACGTCATGATCCGGAGTTCTTGCGTCTTGTTTTGTGTCTTATTTTGAAGGCCCTGTCTATCGCGTCCTCTGTCTCCTTCACTTCCTGTCCCCGTGGTCGTCTGCCCTGTTCCTGATTGGTTCCTCCCGTGTGACTCACAACTTACAACTGGTTTGTGTTGGCATTAAGCTCGCATGTAAAACCGGTCTTGTGAGGTAAAGTACCATTTTACATTCAAAAAATATATTTAAAAAAGGGAAAGTACTACAATATTGTGAACAAATTATACTTGAAGTATCTCAACTATTAGCATATATTATATGATTAATATACATTACATTATATCAGAAGTAGCATCTCACTGTTGGTTGAGCCAATTGTAACTTTAAGGTGTTGTGCAGTTTAATCTCCAGCAATACACCATGTTTTAAAAGCTTTTATATATATATATATATATATATATATATATATATATATATATATATATTTATGAATATATATGTATATATATACATATTTATATATATATTATATATATACATTTATATATATATAAATATATTTATATATATATATATATATTTATATATATATTTGTTATCTTAAACTTAGAAATAACTAGTAACTAGCTTTCGAATACAGGAAATGGAGTAAAACGTATATTTACTTGACTGAAATGTCGAGGACCAGAAGCATTAAGCAACAAAATGTAAAACTTAAGTAAAGTACCTCAACGGTTTATTATAGTTCATGATCCATTATATCTATAAAGAGTATTATACACAAAGTAAAGAGTATTACGCAATAAAAACACAGTAAAAGTGTAATTAAATCCTCACTTACACTGAGCATATTTCCATATTATCACAAGGAAACATCAAAAGGAAACAATAGGTGAGTTACCTGCCAGGAGCAGCAGCAACATGAGTCTTTTCAGGTGGATTAAGTTTCCTCCGCACATCTTGGATATGACGGTATTATCCATTGTTCCTCCGTAAGAATAGAAATCAAACGTCAAGCCACCAGGAAATGAACCGGCAACCCTCAGTCGGTCAACAAGAGGTGGCAGACGGCCGTTATCAGGGAGAGCCAGGTGGAGCGTACCTGCCTCCTCACTCATTTTAATGAGGAACACACGGCGCTGCTCGTTTCCATCGACTGGGAAATTAATTAATTTAGACATTTTCCTGGAGGGTTAGTTTTTCCAGATAAGATGTGTGTGTGTGTGTGTGGGGGGGGGGGGCTGCACACCTCCATTCTACAGGGAGTGTTTTGGAGATTGTGGGATGGCTTCATGGTGAGGCGACTGACCCAAAAAAGGTCATCTTTTTCGAATAAAAATCTTTTTTTCCATCTATTTTGAAGTTTATTTCATTAATTTTTAATTTGTTCAATATCATCCGTCTTCTCTTATCTCTTGTTGTTTGTCTGAACTGGTTCCAGACCAACTGGTGATTACTTATCGGAAAATACATTAAGGACATCAAAATGTTTCATCTCAACTCATTTTGGCTGTCACCGGTTAATGGTGTGTGTGGGTGTGTGTGTGTGTGTGTGACAATATTATTGGCTTCTAAGTTCCTGAACAAAGTGTGACCTCGCCCCTTGATTCCAGAAATGCGTCCATTAATCAGAATTAAGTTATCAACATGCAACATGTCGTCTATGGTTGATGGATAAATAATCACACACACACACACACAAAACCACACACAGAGACACACACACACACATACTGAACCACTTAGCATATCGCATTTATTGAAACTTAAACAAACTAATCATATTACTCCGACACAAAAACAGTCAAAGTCAACAAGAACATATAAGTGTTGGTGTGTGTGTGTGTGTGTGTGTGTATGGTCCTAAAGTGACGTCTCTTTGGAGTCCCGGGCCGGCCTGAAGGTCAGGATCTCTGTGAAGGTGTGACCTGCACGAACACAAAGGAGAGGATTATAAAGTCTCTGTCTCCGTCACCACGAGGTCATCTCTATGGAAACGGTGTTTGTCTTTCTGTCGCAGGTTTATAGTAAATAACTCCTTCTGTGTATCGTTACATTAAATAAAGAATCTGGTCTCATTTAAGATCTGCACTGACCTCCACTGGCACACAGTGTCCCTACACTGCAGTGTATATATATATAAATATATATATATATATATATATATATATACATATATAAATATATGTATATATATATATATATATATATGTACATATATAAATATATTTATGTATATATACATATATAAATATATGTATATATATAAATATGTATAAATATATTTATATATTATATATACATATATATACAAATATATTTATATATACTGTATATACATATATACATATATATAAATATGTATAAATATATATAAATATATATATACATACCCTACACATATATATATATACCCTACACTGCAGTGTATGTATATATATATGTACATGTATGTACATATATATATTTATGTATATATACATATATAAATATATGTATATATATAAATATAAATATATATATATATATATATATATATTATATATATATATATATATGTATATATACATATATATAAACATGTATATATACATATATATGTATATACATACAGTATGTGTATATATACATATATACATAGATATGTATATATATATGAAAAGTGGAGGTAAAGCTGACATGGCTTATTCCCCCCCCCCTCACGTTTCCACTGGTCCAGCGGCAGGTCCGTGTTGTCCATGGTCTGGTCGTAGGGCAGCGCCTCCCCCTCCTCCTCTTCCTCTCCGTACTCGCTGAAGAACGGCAGGTCCAGCGTCTCCGAGGCGCTCGCCCTGCGCTCCGGGTCCAGGAGCAGCATCTTCTCCAGGACGCACACGGCTGCGTCACACACACACGCACACACACACACACACACACACACACACACACGTCACGTCAAGCTCAGCGCGCCCGGGTGTAGCGCCCCCCCGCCCGGCCGCCGCCGCCGTCCTCACCGCTGGAGCTGGCGGTGGAGAAGAGCGCCTGCAGGTCTCTCTTGGGCACCGGGGGGAGACTCCGGATGTAGTTCTTGGCCTGTGGAGGAGGAGAAGGGAGGAGGACTGAGGTTTATATCATGTTGAAATAAAATGTTGCCCCTGATATCAAAACATGCCCCATCATTTCGATAATCTTATTCTTGTCATTTATTTTGTCTGTACTAGGTAAGAACCCAAAGAAATAACAATAACATTGAATATGATCGTCTGATTTGTTTGTTTTTTATTTTTTAAAAATCGAAGAAAACACTTTGAAACTGTAGACTACTGACTAGTGTTATTATTGCCTAATAGTGTTATTATTGCCTAATAGTGTTATTATTGCCTAATAGTGTTATTATTGATATTTTTATGAGTTGCTCATATCCTGTGAGCCTCAATAAGTATATTTATTATTTTTGAACAAAGGTTAAAAGTTATTTCACAAGTCCCCCCCCCCCACACACACACACACTCACACACACACACACACTCACACACTCACACACACTCACGTCTTGGCTGTGGAGCTTCACCACAAAGTCCGCCGCCGGGGTTCCTGTGACCTTCATGATTTCTCTGAGCTGGTCCAGGTCTGCCAGCAGGTCAAGAGGTCAAAGGTCAAGGATCACCTGTTGCACGAGTGACAGACAGCAGCGCTCCGACCAGACAGTGACCACAGAACCAACAGATCACAAAACCATGAAGAGGAAGAGGAAGAGGAAGAGGAGGATACGATCGCTCCCCTTGAACAGCGGCTTCCCCAGCAGCATCTCCGCCATGATGCAGCCGGCCGACCAGATGTCCACTGCAACGAGAGGAACAGTCAGCGCCCCGAAGAACCACGTCCTCAAAGGGTTCTCCAAGAACCGATAAAGGGGTCTCAAAGAACCTTAAAACATGGTTCTTTAAGGCAACATGTATGGTTCCACAAAGAACCTTTCAACCCAGGATTCTCTAAAGAACCATAAGAGTTCTCCAGAAATCCGATAACGGTTTCTCAAAGAACCTTAAAACATGGTTCTTTAAGGCACCATTTATGGTTCCACAAAGAACCTTTCAACCCATGATTCTTTAGAGAACCATTTCCTTAAATCGTTATTGAAAAAACCTATAAAGGTGTCTAAAATATCCTTAAAGAAAAGATTCTTTAAGGCAACATTTCTAGTTCCACAAAGAACCTTTCAACCCAGGGTTCTTTAAAGAATAATTTCCTTAAATTGTTATTGAAAGTGTCTCAAAGAACCTTAAAAAATGGTTCTTTAAGGCACCATTTATGGTTCCACAAAGGGTTCTTTAAACAACCCTTTTCTTAAATCGTTACTGAAAGTGTCACAAAGAACCTTCAAACCAGGGTTCTCTAAAGAACCATTTCCTAAAAGAGTTCTCCAAAGAACCTATAAAGGTGTCTCAAAGAACCTTTAAAAAAGGTTCAATAAGGCCCCATATCTGGTTCTACAAAGAACCTTCCAAACCAGGATTTTCTAAAGAACCATTTCCTTAAAGTGTTCTTAAAGGTGTCTCAAAGAACCTTCGAAAGTAGTTATTCAAGGCACCAGTTCTGGTTCCACAAATAACCTTTTTAAACTAGGATTCTTTAGAGAACCAGCTCCTTAAATGGGCTCACCGGTCTGCGTGTAGTGCATCCAGTTGAGGATGACCTCGGGCGCTCGGTACCAGCGCGTCACCACGTAGCCGGTCATCTCCGCGTCGGCTTGCCTCGCCAGGCCGAAGTCCAGGATCTGGAACAGGAAGCGAGAGAAACGGAGAAAACAACAAAACAAGAAAACACGCCGTTAGCTTTGAACAGGAAACGAGAGAAATGGAGAAAATCAGAAAACACGCCGTTAGCTTTGAACAGGAAACAAGAGAAACTGAGAAAACACGCCGTTAGGTTTGAACAGGAAGCGAGAGAAACGGAGAAAACAAGAAAACACACCGTTAGATTTGAACAGGAAACAAGAGAAACAGAGAAAACGGGAAAACATGCCGTTAGCTTTGAACAGGAAGCGAGAGAAACAGAGAAAACACAGCGTTAGCTTTGAACAGGAAGCGAGAGAAACGGAGAAAACACAGCGTTAGCTTTGAAACGTGAGCGAGGGATGAGACGTGGAGGTGAAGTACCTTCAGCTCGCAGTCCGGGTTGATGGCTAGATTTCCAGGTTTAAGGTCCTGGAGGAGGAGATCAGGAGGTGAGTCGTGGATTACGTGAACACGGAGAAACAGAAGGCCACCGAACACTAATCCAGAGATGGTTTTAATTAAATCGTCAAATATAAAATGTAACACGGTGGCGGCTCCGGCTTAGGTTTAGAGAAAGACTCCCTGTGTGGGAACCGGGATGAAAGTGATGGAGTGTGAAAAAAAAGAGAGCGAGAGCCCCTCCCCCAAAGCTCATGGTCTAAAAGATCAAAGGTCACGCACCCTGTGGATGATCCCTGCCGAGTGGATGTACTGAGGAGAGAGGAGACACAGATCAGCAACTTGAGCTCGACTGGCCCGAAACAAAGTGTTGGCGCCTCATCGGAGGAGGCGTGGTCACTGCGTGGTCACGGCGTGGTCACGGCGCCGCTCTTCACCTTGAGACCCTTCATCATCTGGTAGACGAGGAACTGCACCCTGTCCTCCGAGAGCCTCTCCAGCTTCATCAGCTTGCCGAGGTCCGTGCCCATGAACGGCATCACCAAGTAACTGCAGGGGGGGTGGGGGGGGGGGTGGAAGGGGGGGAGTCAGATCTCTCCCGGGGGAAGAGCAACACATTTTTTTTATACCCGTCACTCGGGGAACTCACAAGTCACGCAGTCGGTCCAACGCGATCTCGGCGGTGAACACGTCCATCAGGCCGATGACCTGAGCGGAGGAATGAGAGCAAAGAGATGAGGAGACGCTGCAGAACCCGAGTCCCTCTGCAGAACGAGTCCCTCTGCAGAACCCGAGTCCCTCTGCAGAACCCGAGTCCCTCTGCAGAACCCCCTTCTTACGTTTTCGTGCTTCATGTGTTTGAGGAGCCGCAGTTCCCGGTACGCCCTCTTGGCGAAGAGTTTGGACTGGAAGGGCCGGTGGAGTTTCTTGATGGCCACCTGCGTCCCCATCCGGCGGTCCCATGCTGAGCTGAGACACAGAGAACCTTTCAAACCTGGGTTCTCTAAAGAACCATGTCCTTCAAGAGATATTCAAAGAACCTATAAATGTGTCTCAAAGAACCGTAAACATGGGTCTTTAAGGCATTATTTCTGGTTATTCAAAGAACATTTTTAAAGCAGGGTTCTCTAAAGAACTTAGTACTTAAATAGTTCTTCAAAGAACATATAAAGGTGTCTAAAAGAACCTTTCAAAAAATGGTTCTTTGTGGCACCAGAACAAACCAGGGTTCTCTAAAAATCATTTCCTTAAAGAGTTCTTAAAGGTGTCTCAAAGAACCTTCGAAAGTAGTTATTTAATGCACCAGTTCTGGTTCCACAAAGAACCTTTCAAATCAGGGTTCTTTAGAGAACCATCTCCTTAAATCGTTATTGAAAGTGTCACAAAGAACTTTCAAAACATGGTTCTTTATGGCACCAATGAACCTTTCAAACCAGGGTTCTCTAAAGAACCATTTCCTTAAAGAGTTCTTCAAAGAACCTATGACGGTGTCTCAAAGATCCTTAATAATTGTTCTTTAAGGTACAATTTATGGTTCCACAAAGAACCTTTTAAACATGGTTCCCTCCCTGTACATAGTTTGGACTGGAATGCCGGATGGAGGTTCTCGCGGTCCCTGCTACCCATCTGTTTGAAGCAGACACAAACACATGTAGAACACGCAGGTTCGTTCCCACCTCTGGAAACTCAACCGCCGTGTTTTTTATCTGGGTCTTGAACACATCTTTAAGGAAAATCCACCGATAATGAAGACCCAGAGTCTGCTGACTGACTGGAGACAACGCAGCGGTGCATTCGAAGGGCCGTAACTCTTTGACTCCACCAACAATGAGCCGGGGTGTGTGTGTGTGTGGTGTGTGTGTGTGTGGTGTGTGTGTGTGTGGAGTGTGTGTGTGTGTGTGTGTGGGGGGGGTTCTCTTTGTTGACCCTCAGCCACACAAACACAATGCACAGAGGCCCTGCTGTGGGGGGGGGGGGGGGGGGGGGGGACTGCCGACCGGTAGAGCCCACACCAGCAGCGCTGCAAGAAGAGTAATAGATTACTCAAGTAGAAGTGTTGAGCTGGAATAAAACGAGGTCCAGCTCAGTAAATGATCCAAGTGGAACTTTATGTAGGACGCTTTGAGAGGAGGGTCATTGAGGTCATTGAGGGTTATACTACATAGACTACGAGACTTCATACTGCAGTGGACCTGCAGACACAGAACTACAGAAGGACACAGACCCAGTGGTCAGTCCACATAGCACAGACCCTGAGGTCAGTCCATATGGCACAGACCCTGTGGTCAGTCCCCATGCACAGACCCCCCTGTGGTCCGCCAGCTGCCGTCCCCATTCCAGCCAGACTAAACCGAGCCTCTGTTCCACTCACCACACCGTCCCGTAGGCTCCCGTTCCGACCTGCTTCAGGTCCCGGTACCTCTCCGGAACCTCCCACGCGGTCCTGTTGACCTCCTGTCGGTAGTATCCGGTCCGGGATGCGGGTCGGCTCATGGAAACCAGCTGACCTCCAGGTCCCGTCCGGCTGAGGAGAGCTTCGGTGCGGCGCAGATTCCTCCAGATGACCAGCGGACCACTCGAGTGCTTTGGGGGGGTGGCGACCCCAAAACGCACACGCGCGCCGCGCGCGCGCGCGCGCACACCCATTGTTGGTCATTGGGTCCTGGTCGCCAGGGCAGGGTATGTGGGTGTGTCCACAATGTGGGGGGAGAAGCCACACAGCATCTGCCCACCCCGAGGCCACGTCACAGGGCTATCCCATAATACTCCCTGGATAATGAGATACAGGTCAAACTATCCTGTAACTTTGAATGACATCAAAAATGTTGCTTAATCTGTTTTAAATGGTTGATTTCCTTTGGTGTCATCACAATGTTACTATTCGGTACTATACTACTATATTATATTTCCATATGCTGTAATATACTATTCTATTCCATGCTGTGTTCTATATTGTATATAATATTGTATTTGCCTTGTGTATATATTTTCTATATATTTTGTTTCCTTTGTATATTTAGTATTTAGTATTGTGATTGTGTTTTATTTATATCTTTTATTAATGTTTTAATGTGCACCCGTTGCTGTGATCCTGAATAAAGGAATATCTAATCTAATCTAATCCATACTAATTTTCTTACATTATTCTGTGCTATACTATTCTATTTTATTCTAGATCACACTTTATTTTAGAATATATGCTATGCTATAATAAACTATACATATATATATATATATATATATATATATATATATATATATATATTTATATTTATATACTATACAATTTTATTCAAGATTATACTATCCTGTACTATAATATTATGCTATTCCCTACTGACTGGACTATTGGCTTTATTATTCCATTATTTTCAGTATAGGATGCTGTGTTTTACTTTACTACAGTACACCATCCTATTCTAGGCTATAGCATTTGGTTGTACCGTTTACCATAATATACCATAATATACTCTACTATTACACCAACAACCAGCTGTACGTGTCCATGTGTTTGTTGAACATCCCAACGCCACGACTATCTGCTACAACAGCCTCCACCTTTCTACGAAGGCTTATCTACAAGTTTTCTTGCTCTGGAATAACTGTTGATGAAACTTGCTTTAAGCAACAGAAACATGCTTTTCCCAAACTGTTGCCGTAAAGGTGGAAACAAGCAATTCACACATTTCCTTACATTGGAAAAACAGGCTAAATACTCATTCCCATCCCAAAAGCTAGTCTATGTGGACGAGAGTGTCACGTGACCTTTGTTCCAGTTGTTTATCAAAAACACTGAATGTATCAGATAAGAAGCGGACGGACAAACAGAGCTATCAGACCTGAAGGTGTTTTTATTCTGATGAAGACTTGCCGAGTCACGTCCGTTGATGATGAATGAGAAAATGATCTGAATCATTTGGAAACCAACGGTTGACGTTCAGTTTAGTGATTATAAACTCAGGGCTACCGTTGAATCACATGCCACCGTGTAAGACACACACACACACACACACACACGGTATACGTATACATTCATATTTGCAGTTTGCTATTCAAGTCCACCCCATATACAACACCCACATAAGCACATGGCACGTTAACATTCAGAGCTCCAACGCAGTGACTGAGGCCGACGAGGTTCAGACACTCGGACTGTAAACGGGGAGAAAACCGCTCGGTGTTAGCTTCCTTTCTTGTGTTCTTCAAAAATTACATTTTAGTTATAGGCCTACTAGGTAGACGTCATCTCATTGGTGTGGTTGGACTAGAGTGGGACAAGCCGTATAACCAGTTTAACTTGCATGAAGGAACACACAAAATGTATAAGATACAATTGACCTTATAACCTCGCTGGCTAACAACGCTAGCTAGACTGGCTAGCTAGGGTTTATTCCTATTCCTTAGTTCATCTCATATCTGCAGTGAAATAAAACCTCAGATGGGCTTCATTGGCAACCATTTGCAGCTTTTACGCCATCCAGTAGTTACACTAGCATGCTAGTAGCCTACTTTAGCTAATTAAGTTAGCCTACAATCAAAGCTAGCATGTAGTCCGTAAGCTAACCTAAAGAGCTACTTGTGCTACTTGGCATTCGAGGGTAAGGTTCTAGAAAACTTCTACCTGCTTTACACCTTGCAAAACAAAGCTAGCTAACAACGCTAGCTAGGCTGGCTACATAGGGTTTCTTCCTATTCCTTAGTTCATCTCATATCTGGAGTGAAATAAAACATCAGATGGGCTTCATTGCCAACCATTTGCTGCTTAAACACCACCCAGTAGTTACACTAGTATGTTAGTACTTTAGCTAATTAAGTTAGCCTACAATCAAAGCTGGCATGTAGCTCGTTAGCTAACCTGAAGAGCTACTTGTGCTACTTGGCATTCGAGGGTGAGGTTATAGAAAACTTCTACCTGCTTTACACCTGCTATCCAACTTGTATCCAGACAGTAGGCCGATACAGATTAAGTGTGAGAATGCATTTGCAGCAGTTAAATATCAATTTTAGTTATACTTCCTGACTCATGAGCCTTTTAGCTTCTGTGTTTATCTCCCAAAATGTCAACCAGCATCAGTAAACAAACTCTTTACTTTACTTCAAGTTTAAAATGCTCAGGTAGTTATCTGAAAACTCTGGATGCAATGAACACACTGTATTTGTTCATATGTTTGTAGGCTATGTCCTTAATCTAGACTGTATAACATCAGCGTTGACCTCTTTGACCTCTTCACATGGTCCCTGACATTCAGCATTAATCTGGAAAACCTGTTGGCTCTGCACACGGTGGGTTAACACAAGTATTTCTCCCTCAGCAAAATGTTGGTTAAACTAAAACTCAGTTTGCAAGATGAGTGACACAAAGTTGATTCCCTGTGATTTTGAATATCTGAATATGCATCAAGCTCATGCAGCTTTAACAAACACTACATGTAAAGGCGTCCACGTGTTGCAATAAGCTATGAAGTTCAGTGTTACTGAAATACCCACAAGTGAGGTAAAGAACATCCCCAGTGCTTTAATACTATGGTCACCAATGAATGTACACACACCATTTTCATTATTAACACTCAAGCAGCACGGAAACAAAAAAAGAAGGATTTATGGGAGTGCTTCACCAGTCAGTACTTCCATGGAGCTTTCCACCAGCTTACAAAATGCCTGTAAACTCGTATTACTGTAAACACAAACCGGAGCTTCAAAAGACATGACAGAGGATGACGGACACCTGATGGAGCCGACGGAGCCAACAGGTGACATGATATCCGCCATCGGATGAAACTTCATAAGACAAGCGAGGTCGCTCTGTAAACACAGACCTGCAACGCAGTCACGCTGCTCCAGTTTCGGCACGTATTAATGACCGCGATGATTCGTAGCACAGTCGGTGTTTACTGCTCTGTAAACAGAAGAGGATGAAGAACAGTCGCTTCTCTTTGCTCTTGTATAATTGTTTCTTTTTTAAACTCCACTTTAATTATAAAGAACAGATTAAAAGTCGGGCACATCTCTTGGTAATGCCTCTCTCTGACCCTCGGGCTGCTTTCACAGCAGTCTGGCATATGCAATAAGCAGTCGTAATTGTTATATAATACGATACCGGTAATAGTTTTGTAATAATAAAATGCACAGAAATCATGCAGTATGCAAGCTGAATGCTAAGCTGATATGACGAGGCATCGCCGCGAGCCTTTGGACATGGACTCCATACACAAAAGCTCTGACTGCTTATGGCATTTGTCATGACGAGGGACCAGATGTCGTTGCTTTGGAAATACTAGTGTGCTTTTTTTTTTTTTTTTTTTTTTTTAACCCTTCCTTCGATACCTTTTCTATTATTCTGTAAACACAGTTCAGTTCTGTGAAGTTGCTTCCCCGTATGAGTCATCACGCCCTCTGCGATCCCTGGCCCCCGATGGTTCCTCATCTGATCCGAACATAAGAGGAAGCAACTGTCCGGACTGAAAAGCTCCTTCTATCGGATTAAAAAAATTGCCCTGTAAGTTGCGCCATGTGTGCATCTGATCCACGGGACGCGGTCCTGCCCCGCCGCTCAAATACACCCAGGACAGGCAACCAATCACAGTCACGCCGAGCGGAGGGAACGCAGACTTCTCTTCCTTCACCTCCGATCATTGAGTCCTTGGTCCTTGTGCAGGGTGGAGGGGGGGGGGGGGTGGAGGCAGAGCCGAAAGAGGCTTACTGCTCCGCCTGAAGGCTATCAGTCTTGCTGCCGGATGCTTTGACGCAGGTCACCTCTTCAAATACCAACTCTAAGCACACACAGACACACATGGGAGAGACATAAAGCCAAAGAAAACATGTTAGGAGTGCTGTTTATGATTTGTTTAAAGAGGTGGTGATGAATACTTTTAAACCCATCGAAGGTGGAAAACACAGGATATGTTCATGTATAAATCAAGAGTCCTCTGCTGCAAGCTTTGGTTTGGGGCCTTATAGTTATGCCTGTTAAAACACGGATGCATGACTCGCTTCCGCTTTGAGACATTTCACAAGCCGTAAAAACTCCCTTCTCAAATGAAACGCAATCATATTCATGATGAAAGAAGGTGGCATAAGTGAAATATAAATTTGGTGGTGGAGTTCTTGCAACAGCAACGAAAGCCCTGCGGCTCGAAGCTCTCTCTGGGTCTGTGGCGTCGAGTTGTGCCACTTCCCTTTTCTGCAGATCAAAACCTGCCCTTCTAAAGTTGTTCATCAAGCAAAGTGAGCGCTCGAGTTTAAAATAAATACAGAACCAGATCATATATGTTCATTTTAAAATGGCAATTATCAGCTGGAAACAAGGAAACACAATAGCACCCAACTATAGACGCTTGCTATCACTCCTAACTCTAGACGCTTGCTATCACTCCTAACTCTAGACGCTTGCTATCACTCCTAACTCTAGACGCTTGCTATCACTCCTAACTCTAGACGCTTGCTATCACTCCTAACTCTAGACGCTTGCTATCACTCCTAACTCTAGACACTTGCTATCACTCCGACTTTAGACGCTTGCTTAGTGCCACTAAACCTCCAACTACGATGTTCTGGTCCCACTTTAGCGCCAGTTTTAGGACAATGGTGGGGATGGCGTGTAAGTTTCCACTCATGTTCCAAATCACATATCACCTTTCCATTCTTCTAGAGTTCGGTCTTTGCTCTCCAGCGTCTGGTCGTAAGGCGGGGCCTCCGGCTCGTCGTCTGGATCGTGGTACTGTGAGAAGTAAGGGTGGGAAAGGGCCTCGCTGGCCGAGATCCTCCCATCACAGTCCAGAACCAGCATGCGCTTCAGTAGATCGACAGCTAGCCCAGACAAAAACACACGGAGAAAAAACGGATAACTGAATTACTCATTCGCGATATGCAGAGAAACACTTGAGCCTCTTAAAGCCGTTTAATCGAATTTAAGAAATGGATAACCCAATCTGCGGCGCATTACTCACCCAGTGGGTTTGCTCCTCTGAAGATCTTCTCCAGGTCCTGCTGGGGCATGAAGGGAAGAGATTGGATGTACTTCTGTGCCTGCAAATAGAGACCAGCGTTCAACTCTTGTGACCATGTGGATGATGTGTTAGTGATCCATCGCCCCAACACTCACGCTCATTGACGACTTAATCACCCGCCTGATCAATGGAGACTAATCCATCAGAGCACGTTGGAAGCAATAGTACAACAGGTTCATTGTTCCCATCCATACAGAAAAATAACGGTTCTTAAATGGTTCTTTAAAAGGCTTTGTGGTTCTGCGAAGAATCATCACCTACTGAAGAACCATTGTTTCGTTTGAGGCCCCTTTATAGGTTCTTTGAAGAACTATTTAAGGACATGGTTCTTTAGAGAACCCTGGTTTGAAAGGTTCTTTGTGGAACCAGAAATGGTGCCTTAAAGAAGCCTTTGTTGAAGGTTCTTTGAGACACCTTTAAGAAATATTTAAGGACATGGTTCTTTAAAGAACCCTGGTTTGAAAGGTACTTTGAGGAACCAGAAATGGTGCCTTAAAGAAGCATTTGTTGAAGGTTCTTTGAGACACCTTTAAGAAATATTTAAGGACATGGTTCTTTAAAGAACCCTGGTTTGAAAGGTCCTTTGAGGAACCAGAAATGGTGCCTTAAATAAGCATTTGTTGAAGGTTCTTTGAGACACCTTGATAGGTTATTTGAAGAACTCTTTAAGTAAATGGTTCTTCAAAGAACCCTGGATTGAAAGATCCTTTGTGGAACCATAAATGGCATCTCGATAATCATTTTCCAGAGGGCACCTTCATGTTTCTGTGTGCACCCCTCTATTCCATCTTTCTTTCCGACTCTCACATGTTCAGAGCAGATCTTCTTCAACAGGTCGGGTGTCGGGGTCCCAACCACCTCCATGATTCTCTTCAGCTGGTCGATATCTTAGCGCAGGAGGAGTTAAGGGCGGTCAGGACTCGAGCCGTCGGCTCATCTTAAGGCAGGACCTTTACTTTCAGAGAGTTCTAGAAGGCGTCTCACATCCCACAAAGATCAGTAAATCAAACGTGTTCTAGCTCCGCTCTCAGACACCGAATACAACAACCTAGATAGTTCAGTTCAGCCTTTTGTGATCGCTCCCATTCATTCCCCACTTCTCTCTGTTGACACGCCTCCCCTTCAGAGACTCGGGATTGTAATGCAAATCCACGAGAAGTCCGCGTCCACAGGGCACATTAAAGAGGTGATGAAGGTTGATGCTAAGAGGGGGAAACAAGCCGTGGGTCTTACGCCATGTTGATAAAGGATACAGTCGGTGCCAGGAAAAAGGACTTTTCCCTTCAGCAGCTCTCCCATAATGCATCCCACGGACCAAATATCCACTGGAACAGAAACACCAACAATTTAATCCTTTAATTGAGCTTGCGTTTGGTAATAAAAGCGTATTAAACTTCTACAGCGTGGTGGAATTTTACCATTCTGATTGTAGTGCATCCAGTTCAGCATGATCTCCGGCGCTCGATACCAGCGAGTCGCCACATACCCGGTCATCTCGTCGTCCGTCTGTCTGGCCAATCCAAAGTCAAGGATCTGCAGGACAGGAAGACCATTTTTTTAGCAGAGTTCAAAGGTCGGGGTGAAGGATTCGCAGGTTTCAGTCGTACCCTCAGCTCGCAGTCCTCATTTACTGCCACGTTACTTGGCTTGAGATCCTGGGAAAGAGAGTAGACAAAAGAACAGAAACATGATTACAATGAGAGGGATAGCTATTCAGAGAAAATCAGCATAAACTACTCAACTTCTGTATGAATCCATGTTTATCCATTTTAACTACGTGTAGGTAAAATGAGTGCAATCATACAAATTCATTTTAAGAAGGTCAAACAAAAATACAGCTATTAGTTAATTAAATGAAAATAGTATGCATAATGTATTTAGAGTCATGTATGCGAGTGATTTTTCTACTTGGGTCTGAATATTAATAAATACATATTGACATATTGTCACAACCTCCCTTTGGGATTTACAATTCAAACAAAGTGGTTTATCATGCAGATTTGATCAAAGGATACACTCTTCTCTATCAACATGCACGGTTCAACCCATTCACAAGCTTTTCACTAATATCTCGGGCAGATCACAGATTTTTCCTCCAAAAATACCAAAACATCAGACTGAACCGTGTGGGAATGTTTAAAATATCTAGAATATTTCCGATGTTTTCTGCCGTCTAGAAGTAGCAGTACTGAGCTTTAGTGTAAACTCAAGTAAGGGGGGATATAAAGGAAAAGCTCCATGTTTATTCTTTTCTTTTTCTTTGACCAGGCAAATGCTGTTATTTCTTTCTTTTTTTAAACGTGACTGTCAAAAAACGACCAGAAGGCCAAAGAGAAGACACTCACTCTGTGAATCAATCCTGCTGAATGGATGTACTGTTCCACAGGCGGAGGAGGGGGGTGGAGAGAGGAGAGAGAGGGGAGATAAAGAGAGACAGGGGTCAACAGTGCAGGTCACCATATTAGCCACAGACTAAAGGGACTCTGCCTTTGTCTCCCCACAGTCACCATGAAGGCCGGCCGGCTGCTGGAGTGATTCAGTGTGAACACGCAGAACCACGAACAATAACACAACGTCAAACTCAGTATAAATATAGCGAGTGTTGGTGGAACGTGGACTGTGGCGTCCACATGGCGGCGGCGTTCACTTCAACCACGTTGGGCCACAGAGTCGCTGTGGGATGGATATGAACATTGGAGCTCAACAAATCTAAAAAATATATAGAGATGATGATTTAATATAAAGGCTGTAACACCTGGACATTGTTGTGATTTAAAGCGTTTGAAAAGCAGTAAGCAAGGGAGCAAAGACGTCCCGAGGGTTAGTTTAAAGTTAAGGATCATTATTCAAATAGTTAGTTTAAAGTTAAGGATCATTATTCAACTAGTTAGATTAAAGTTATGGATCATTATTCAACTAGTTAGGTTAAAGTTATGGATCATTATTCAACTAGTTATCTTAAAGTTATGGATCATTATTCAAATATTTAGTTTAAAGTTAAGGATCATTATTCAACTAGTTAGATTAAAGTTATGGATCATTATTCAACTAGTTAGGTTAAAGTTATGGATCATTATTCAACTAGTTATCTTAAAGTTATGGATCATTATTCAAATATTTAGTTTAAAGTTAAGGATCATTATTCAAATAGTTAGTTTAAAGTTAAGGATCATTATTCAACTAGTTATCTTAAAGTAATGGAAATTACCTTGAGGCCGCGTAGAAGCTGGTAGATCAGGAACTGCACGTGTTCGTCTGACAGCCTCTGAAATTTAACGATGTTGTTGAGGTCGGCACCCATCAGGTTGGTCACCAAGTAGCTGGGAACCAGGAGAGAGAGAGAGAGAGAGCACACAGTGTTGCTGCCATGGCAACAGAGGACATCGCCACGAGCCTACGAACCCCCCCCCCGGGTTCGCCCTCTAATAACGGAGGTTAATAGCGTCTCTGGCGGGTGAGAGGAGGTCGGCGTTGCGTGACTTACAGTTCGTTGAAGTCCTCCAGCGCTGCGGCGGGCGTGAAGACGTCCAGCAGGCCGATGACCTGCGGAGACGAGACAGAGCCGGTCAGCGCCGGGCGGAGAGCGGCGGAGCGTCTCCGTACGTTCCCGAGGGGCGGAGACTCACGTTCTCGTGCTTCATGTGCTTGAGCAGCCGGAGCTCCCGGTAGGACCGGCGGCTGTGGATCAGGGATTGGAACGGCCGGGACAGCTTCTTCACCGCCACCTTCTGCCGCGAGACCACGTCGTACGCCGAGCTGGACGAGAGGACGGGGGAGACGGGGGAGACGGGCGTTAGGTCGCTCACGTCGGGACGGGAGGATGAAGTCAAGGGCTCATGTCTTGGAGTCGTACTTAGATTTAGTACATTTAGTACTTAGATGTTGACCTTTTCATGACCTTGACCTTTGACCCGATCGATCCCAAAATGTAATCAAATGGTCCACGGATAATTACCAATCATCCCACCAAATTTCATGCAATTCGGTTTAATACTTTTTGACTTATGCGAATAACACGCACGCATACAAATACACGGCGATCAAAACATTACCTTCCACATTTTTAATGCGAAGTTAATAATAATAATAATAATAATAATAATAATAATAATAATAACTTTATTTATACAGCACCTTTAAAAATAACAACAAAAAACAAATAAATTACAAATAAATTAAAAACTATTTAGCCTTTTCTGTCATCACATCACCTAAAATAATGGCATACGTCATTTTTACAGGTTTTTCAGAAAATACCAAAAACTTGACCACTTATTGATCTGTATGTGATATTGTAGGGGACTAAGAACAAATTCAGGAGGGCCCTTTAAGGGAAGGGGCGTAACCCTGGTGATGGGGGGTGGGGTGGGGGTGGGGGTGTTAAAGAGCATCGGGAAATAAAGGTAAACACAGGTGTTGGAAAGAGAAATAAACATCCACAAGTGACGGCCAAAAGGAAACACCAGGCTCTTCTTTCTCTCCACACAACTACAATATTGTGATATATTTTACTACGGGGGTAGAATGCCAAGAAGTGCTCAAGTGAGGAGAGGATTCAGGCAAAAAATATCATTTTGATAAAAAAAAACGTTATTTTAGGAAGGTTACGTTTATTTTGTATAGCCCATTCTCACAAATTAGAAATTAGCCTCAGAGAGCGTTACAACATGTACACATAGACATCCCTGACCTTTGACCTCACATCAGATCAGGAACAACTCCCAAAAAACTTTCACAGGAAAGAAAAGTGAAGAAAGGTGACGGTATGTGAGTTAGAAGTTGGTCTCCAGTATTTATTCCCTATTATTCCCCAAACAGGCTTGTTCTTCAACCCAGGAGTCAGCTGACGATACTGAGAGTTTATAAATCCGTGATTAAAGACTGAGGGAGGGAGTCGGGCCGAGCGAGGCGGCGAGAGAGGAGGTGGTGGAGCAAGAGAGATGTCAGATATTGTAAATCGTGCGTTGGTTTGATTTGATCCGTCTCTTTTGAAACGTAAACGTCGAGCGCTCGGCCTCAACGCCGCTTCTGATGCCGCCGCCTCTTCGGCCCCGCCCGTCTCTTCAGCGCTCAGTACGACAACAACGCAGCCGGCAGGAAGGAAGCGGGGGAGATGGTTGTGAAATACTGTGCAACACCTCAGAAATAGAGCAAGAAGAGAAACCCTGACTGGGAAGTGGACGAGGAGACGTCGAAGAGGAGAGTCCTCCTGTGTGTGTGTGTGTGGGGGGGGGGCACTGACTCAATGGTATGGACTGTCTCTCTCTCTCTCTTTCTCTCTCTCTTCGTGTCCAGTTCAAACCGGGTTTGTCCCCGACCAATGGGGGTGGCCGGTTTCTCTCTCACCCCGTCTCTCCATCTCCTCCCTCCTCAAACCTTCCAGATCTCCTCCTCTTCTTCGGTCGTCCACGCCTCCTTGGTTCATTTACCCTATTATTTGGAATATACCAATGTTTATGTGACTTATTTCCATTTTGATCAAAGGAAAACATGAACTCCTCAAAGGGCTTTACAGTCCGAACACATAGGACATCCCTGACCTTTGACCTCTCACATTAGAACAGGAACAACTCCTAAGAGATGGAAAATCTCCCCCACTAAACTGAAAAACTCCCAAGAGATGGAAAAACTCCCCCCAAAAAAGGAAAAACTCTCAAAAAACAGAAGAAATCCCAGAAAAAAACTGAAAAAAAATCCCCAAAAAAAGAAAAAAATCACAGAAAAAAATAAAAACGCCAACAATTCTTTTTTTTTAATGACGAAACAAGCCCGTCCACTTCGAGTCCACCTGCATGTGAGGTCAAAGGTCGTGAGCTGTGCTTCTGGAGCGCCCGACCCCCCCCCTTGTTGCCTTTTTGGCAGAAAGATCTTCATGGAAATACTCGACGCGTATGAAATCGTTGTGGAAACAAAGAACCCGTCAGCAGCAGCTGCTTCCTCAAACGCCCCTCGTCTTCGCTCCGTTGCCGGTCAACGTTTTTCGGACTCTCGGGCCCCGTCGTTCCATCGTTGGACGCCCGAACCTTCAACTTCTGTTCTCCCTAAACTTTATAATCTTCGTGTCTCCTGTGGATCTCACCGCTTCCCGGTAACTTGCGATTCCCACTCACTCGAGTGGACGCCATCCTGCCGCCGGGCCGCCGGCCAGCTCCCCGGCTCGGTGACATGAACCAGGCCTCCTCCTCCTCCTCCTCCTCCTCCTCCTCCTGCGAGCCTCACGCATACCTCCCTCCCTCCCTCCCCGCCGCCGTCCTCCATACATGGGTCTGATTTCACCGCATCGATCTCACTCGTCTTCCTTTTGTCTGTGTTTTTTTAATTTTTTTTTATATCTGACAGCTTCACAAAGGAAGAGGGGGAGCGGCCGCTGGCATCCGACGTGAGCGTGTACTGGCTCCTTCTGTTTAAATCAAGAATACAAGGATGCATCTATTTAAATGTACCACCCTCAGCCAGTTCTCCATCAAACACAGAGGTTCTTTACTCTGGAATAATCACATTTTTATTGCTAACTCTTCATCTTCACTCAGTAACTTCAAACATAGATTAGGGGCCAGCCTGGTGAATCAAGCCTTTTCATCATCTACATAGTGTTTTGTATTCCTTGATGTGTATTGTTGTTTGTTTTAGCACATTTATTATTGTTTATTATTCATTAATTTAGGTGAGAACCTTGCATAAGCCCTTTGGGTTTATTTTCTCACCTGCACTCATTTCTGTCTTTTTTTTAATAATGTTACATTTGTTACTTATTTTTGTGCAAATAAATAAATGTGTGTATGTAATAATAATAATACATTGTATTTATATTGCACTTTATATTTGAGCAATCTCAAAGTGCTACAGAGCAGAATAAAACAAAAACAAAACAAACATTTTAAGATATATTTAAAAGCAGAGCCTTAAAAAGGTGAGTTTTCAGTGTGTGTGTGTGTGTGTGTGTGTATGTGTGTGTGTGTGGGGGGGATCTGGGGAGGAAATCATAATTTATTCTCCACACATTACTGTCCGGCGGGTTTGTTTACATCCCGGACGCATCACTCATTCCTCCAGGAGACGAGGAACGTCTCACAGGTCCGGATGCTTCATATTATTTAAAGTATACATTATTATTATTATATTAAGCCGTGCGGGCCGTTAGCTTAGCTTAGCATAAAGACTGGAATTTGGGGGCGTGGCAGCAGCTCAGTCCAGAAGGAGCAACATCCCAAATGTTAGCATCTCTAAAGCGTCACATATCGTGTCGTTCGATTCATAAAATGACAATTTATCGGCTATTTCTTGGATGCAGCGACTTCCTAAAATGCCGTCGTGTTTTATTCAGAACTCTGAGGCGCCAGCGGAGCCCAAATTGGCGTTAAAAAAAAAGAGAATATTTGGGACGGGATGACGGGATGACGGGATGACGGCGGAGAAGACGATGAGGCCGAACG
>CM070089.1:12929971-12944971 GCA_036178185.1 Liparis tanakae | reverse complement strand
CTCAACAATGATTTGGACTAGAAGGAAACGCGACTAATTTTTCAATAAATAAATGTATAAAACCTTTTATTTTTAAACTATGGTTTATTTACAAAAGTAAATGAAGTTGTTAATGAATAACATAATAAGTAAATGCTCAAACCACATAAATCAATGCCACAAATAAATACAAGTCGATAATTAAACAGGACATGAATAAATATTGCAATTATTTTTCTAAAATTGTCATTCATAGGTTTATTTATACATGTTTGAATAGTAATGATGTAAATTCTGACGCTTAGAAAGAAACATATTTTTTTAACATTGTTGTCTAAAGCTGTAAAAAATTGTCCAAAGCTGTAAAAAAAAAAAATGTCATGGTATGTCAGAAGTGTCACGCGGAAGACTGGGGTTCGATTCCCTGACCATACTGGTGGGTTCAGGCCCTGTGGGTCTCTCTTGGCCAGCCGCCACTGCTTCTACTTATGAATTTGGGAACAGTGATGAACTTTACTGCACTGACTCAAGTCCCTGAAGGCACCTTTCACACAGTTTCCGTAATGTAGTGGTTATCACGTTCGCCTAACACGCGAAAGGTCCCCGGTTCGAGACTGGGCGGAAACATTCTTTTCTCTTTTTGATGGGTCAAGATATAAATCTAACGTCGTCTGACATTTTTTATTCAAATTCAAACCCTCCCTTGAGGATACCTGATCCTAAAACAGGCTGAGGTCCAACAGGTCTGTAACTTCAGCTTTAGTCTCCTCTTATTATCAACATGTAGTAAAGGGATCATCATTAACACAACTACATTCCAATGTAGTACAATTAAGCTTTAAAATAAGTCAAAAAGGTATCCGTGTCGGGGAATGTGCCAGCTCCGGGATTCTAATAGAGACACTGGGGCAAGTTGAGCCTGGAGACCTCTGGAATAGGACCTCCTCAAAGTAGCCCAGTCATGGTCCTCCTCAATGGCCACTGAAGTTTCCAGTTTCCTCTACTCTACACCCTCCTGTGGATGCTATTGTCAACCTGACGTGAAAAGATTCTGATGTCAGAAGTGGGATTCGAACCCACGCCTCCAGGGGAGACTGCGACCTGAACGCAGCGCCTTAGACCGCTCGGCCATCCTGACTGTGAGACACATGAAACCTCTCAGAGTAACAGACACCACGATCAATTTAGAGAATGTTTTCATGTTTATTCTGCTGTGATTACTGTCTTGTTGATTTGTGTAATTCCAGAATATAATTTCTACAACTCATGTTACATAATACTCTGTAATTTAGCTTTAAGATGTTGGCACTATATATATATATATATATATATATATATATATATATATATATGAGGGACTAATAAAGGACCATCTTATCTTATCTCTTATCTTATATATATATATATATATATATATATATATATATTATAAACATCAGATATTAAATAGTTTTCTAAAGAGTTAAAAGTGTTTAAGTATGGGGAAGAAATGATATATATAGATAAAATGTTTAAAAATAAGAGTAATAATATAGTTATGACAGTTTGTTTGATGTGAAGATGATCAAGTATGTGTCTTCAGTTTAGTATATTAAGATGTCAATCTTTGTTTTAATTTGTTTGAATCCAACAGCCAAGACAACCACAGAGAATATGGACTAAAAGTCAGGTCCCACCGAGATTTGAACTCGGATCGCTGGATTCAGAGTCCAGAGTGCTAACCATTACACCATGGCACCTCGTGTTGTGATGACGTCATCACAATGTATAGGACTGCAGGCGGCTGTTCCCTGCGTCCCACTCCTCTCTGTTATCACATTATATTGTGTTATATATGACAAGATAAAATAATATCATATTGGATTCAGTGTCTTGCTCAAGGGCACTATGGGGAGAGCGGGGGATGAACCGACAACCGTAAAGGATATTATCCACGTTGTGTGAAAATAGTCTAAAACATGAATCGTGAGACGTTGGTCCACACATTTTATTATTATTTATTTCTCTCACAGAGATTACACAATTGTATTTTATATTGTAAAATATTATATTGTTTTCATAAAATCTGGAAACATTTAAAATAGTCCAAAACATGTATAGTGAGATGTTGTTTTTAATCTCTCTCTCCTAAGTATCCTGATAACAGAGAGAACACAATATGATGCGATTTCCTAATGTATTTTGTTATATTCTATTTATTTTGTCTACACTTCACTTGGGTTCGTCAGAAGAAGAGAGGCGTGTGACGCAAGGAACAGCCGCCCGCAGTATTATACACGGTGATGACGTCATGCCACCGCGAGGTGCCATGGTGTAATGGTTAGCACTCTGGACTCTGAATCCAGCGATCCGAGTTCAAATCTCGGTGGGACCTGAATTTTATTCCATATTCTATCTAATACTCAGTCAGGTAAGTCAAAGGTCACCTTACGTCACCATGTCTCATTCTTAGTACTCATGCACAAAGAAGCACCTCAACCCTTAGGTTCCTATGTGTTTGTATAAGTGTATAAGTGTGTGGGTTCAAATCCCTCTTGTGACTGCCAGTGAGTTTTCTCCTACCTCTAGAGGAACGCGCTCTCTCCAGCTGATCTCCACGTGCTTTCTTACGGGTAGCAGCGAGGTTCAACCAGACCCGGAGTTAATCATTATAAACAACAATACTTTCCTAACTTCGGAACCAGTGAGCAGACACCGCCACCTAGTGGTGAACATCTGCTAGTGCGAGAGGAGTCAAGAGCAGCAGCAACATAAAGTACTCAAGTTACCGCCGAGCATAAAGGAAGTAGTAAGACATACATTATCCACTTTGTGTGTAAAATAGTCTAAAACATGTATTGTGAGATGTTGGTCGACACATTTATTTTTTAAATCTCTCTCTCAGAGATAACACAATATAATGTGTTAACAGAGAGGAACGGGACGCAGGGAACAGCCGCCGACACTACTATGCATTGTGATGACGTCACCCCACCACTAGGTGCCATGGTGTAATGGTTAGCACTCTGGACTCTGAATCCAGCGATCCGAGTTCAAATCTCGGTGGGACCTGACTTTTATTCCATATTCTCTGTGGTTGGCTTGGCTGTTCGATATAAACAAATTAAAACAAAGATTGACATCTTAAACTGCTAAACTGAAGACACATACTCGATCATCTTCACATCAAACAAACTGTCATAACTATATTATTACTCTTATTTCTAAACATTTTATCTATCCTAATAATTTCTTTCCCAACACTTTACTTTTTTAGAAAACTATGTAAAAAGCATAAAAAGCTTAAGGTTAAATTACAGTGCATTATGTCACATGAATGAGTTGTAGAAATTATATTCTGGAATTACACAAATCAACAAGACAGTAATCACAGCAGAATAAACATGAATACTTTCTCTAAATTGGTCCAGGTGTCTGTTACTCTGAGAGGTTTCATGTGTCTCACAGTCAGGATGGCCGAGCGGTCTAAGGCGCTGCGTTCAGGTCGCAGTCTCCCCTGGAGGCGTGGGTTCGAATCCCACTTCTGACATCAGAATCTTTTCACGTCAGTTTTGACAATAGAATACACAGGAGGGTCTACAGTAGAGGAAACTGGAACAGCTTCAGTGGCCATTGAAGAGGACGATAACTGGGCTTCTTTGAGGAGGTGGAATAATAGAGCTTGGATTTGAACCCATGATCTCTTGTTTACCCAACATGCACTTTAACCAACTAAGCCACAGCACCTATATACAATTACAATTTCACACTACAAAATATGTTCTTTAACAAAACCATAACAAAACAACTCTATAAACTGATTCTTGAGAAATTTAACCAACTAAACCACAGTGCCTAGATAAAATTCCTATTTCACAACATTTTTAGCTCTGTTCATTTCTAAAAAGGATAAGTCTAATTAAAAACAATGCAACTGGATTATTTTAAATGCGTTGACAGCAAGAATATATATATATATAAAAAAAAAAAAAAAAAATATATATATATATATATATATATATTTTTAACCCGTATGATTTTTTCTTTGAAAACAATTGAAAACACAAGGAAACTGCAAATCAATCCGAGAACCGCCTTAGGCCACACGAGGGGAGCAGAGGTTTATTTTACACATCGCTATTGTGCCGAAGAATCGGAACAGAAATGAAAATGATTCTAAATTATTTGGCACAATAGAGCACTGCATAGTTTAGTAAAAGATACATTAGTTTAATTTTATTTTAAAACGCTGATGATAAGTTGAGTGAGTTTGGAGTTGGGGTGTGTGACGTCACTGTGACGGTCAGCTGCAGCAGCATCTCCATCACCTTCAAGTCTTTTTCCTTCAGTGCAGACACAGGCCAGCAGGGGGCGGCAGCGCGTCCCCTCGCCGATCTCAGCGGGATGCCTTCATGTGCACGTGCATTCACAGCAGCCAGTGTCAAGCTACCGGGAATACAGACGGGACACCTGAAGCAGGACTTTCACAATAATACCTACTAAAATTGATTTAGTTATAGAACATGGAATATATGTATATCTGTGTATCTTCAGTAAATGCTCAAATGGAAAATGATCACTGAGGAATTATCTGAGAGTTGGAAAAAAAGGCTATGCCATATTATCTCGAGAGTCCCTTTTGGAACAGTTGATAATAATAACTTTATTTATATAGCACCTTTAAAAACAATGTTTACAAAGTGCTCCACAGAGAGTCAAAGCAAAACAAGTGGAATAGTAAGAAACCAATATTACATTTAAAGTAAAAATAAAAAAATGAGATAATGGGCCTCTCAGCATATACTTGGACAAGGACCCCCCCCCCCTACCGCCCCTTCTACCTATTTGAAAAAAGAAATAAAAAAAAAAGAAGTAAAAGTACTCAATTAAAATTATGTTGGAAAGAAAACATGACCAAGTTGTCCAGTTTGGTAATCTATCCATGCTTTTTACGCAAAAGAGGCCTGATGCATATGAAGCACGTGTTCAGCTATTTAAATGTTTTGCTGGTGAACAAGTATTTGTAAAAGCTGTAGAATTTTAACTTGTTAAGTTTCAAGTTTCAAGTTTTTATTTGTTCGAGAGGGACAATGTACATCGATGAACACTTTCAATTAAAATCTAAATGCACCCGACTAGCCCAAGGCTGCTTTTCATTGTCTGTCCACCTGCCAGAACGTACAGGTGTCCTATGGATGGAAAGATCATTCCAAAGTGCAGTAGTAATACACAGATTAGCACTTCAGTGGCTCTTAAATATCTTATTATGGTACTTTTGTAGCTCGACTATGTTAAGGAAATGTTACTTTCTGTATTCTTGTTCTTCTTAGTTTGTACTCTTGGTTGAAATGCACTTATTGTAAGTCGCTTTGGATAAAAGCATCAGCTAAATGACATGTAATGTAATAAATTACAATGATAGTGTATGG
Source organism: Liparis tanakae (assembly GCA_036178185.1). NCBI lineage: Eukaryota > Metazoa > Chordata > Actinopteri > Perciformes > Liparidae > Liparis > Liparis tanakae. The sequence continues at coordinate 12,939,584 of CM070089.1, read as the reverse complement.
ATGATAATACATAAGAAGTTTGGTAATAAAGAAGTAAAAATTGATAACGTCAATGTCCTTAGTAAATATCCTGTCACTGATTTATTATTGCGTTTACATCCTGTGCTAATCTTGGACTGTGTTGCAGCTCTCTTACATAAAAAAATCCTCAGGCTCGTCGACACGAGGAGGAGATCCTTCGCTTCGCTTAAAACATTCTCTGGTTGTGTGCTTTTATTTTGAAGGTCTACTCCGGTTGTAACCCGCGCCATTTCTGGCCAATTTGAAGCGGCTGCAGGAGCACAAAAAGCACTTTGTCTCGGCCGAGAGGGGGGGGGTGCAGAGAGGGGGGTGTTGACAGGAAAAAGAGGGGGAGTTTTCGGGGGGGGTCCTACTGAATTGGACTGGCCCGGTTCACTCGCACCGCAGACCCCGCAATCAGGACTCCGGAGGCCCGGGGGGACAGCGGCTCAACGTGGACCGCGTCGGGGGGAGGAGGTGAGGGGGGGTCCGCATGATTCCTTGCAGCCAGCCGGTAATGATGGTGCTGATGCACCGGGACCTGTGCGGCGGTGCGGGCGGCGGATTCCTGCACAGCCCGACTCACTGCACCACAGCCCCGCCACCGAGCGCGAGCCGCCGCCGGGTCCGACGCGCCGGCGTCTCTCCATCAGAGCCTCGCCAACGGAACCCGGGTTTCCGGACCGAAGCGTGACCCGAACCAGCCGGAACAACCGGCCTTGCCTCGCCGGCTCCATTCGTACTCCACCCCGTCTGCGGGGGGTGGAGGAGAGGAAGAGGAGGAGAAGGAGGAGGAGAAGGAGGAGGGGGAGTGATGATTTGCAGCGGGACGGAGGAACCAGCTTCGAACTGAGCCCGCGTCCTGCTGCAACCGGGTCCAATTTGCACGCGCCGGTTGTTTTGATCCGTGCACGAGACAAGGTGTGTGGGGGAGGAGGGGGGAGGAGAGGGGGGGGCGGGGAGAAGATGTTCGTGCGATGCTACCGGGGCAAGCTGCCGGTGTGGGCCGCGATGTGCGTGCTGGTGCTCTGCTGGTTCTACATCTTCCCGGTGTACCGGCTGCCCCGCGATAAGGACATCGTGGAGGAGGTGCTGCGGCACGGGGACGCCTGGCAGAGGAACCAGACGGGCGTGGAGCTCTACAGGTTCGGCTCTCCTCTCACTCTTTTCGGTCCTGTGTTGCCCAAATGATGGCCCGGGGGGCCCCCGCGGGCCTCCACGCGGGCTCCAGGAGGTCCAGTAATAAGACAACGGAATACATTCATCATGTGTTAGTTCTTTTGGGTTTAAGCTTGTATCCACTTTAGCACACAAAAGGTATAAATAATGCACAATAATGCACATTTATGCACACACTGAGGGAATATGTATCACCACTGTGTGTGTGTGTGTGTGTGTGTGTGTGTGTGTGTGTGGGCTGACCTCCTTTGTCTATATTTGAAGTCCCTTAACATATGGGCATAATGCCAATATATATATATATATATATATATATATACCGATATGACGACTAATATAAATCATGTTTAGAATAGAATAGAATAGAAATATACCTTATTAATCCCCAAGGGGAAATTTGTTGACAACAGTAACACCAATAAACTAAACACAATAAAATATAAATATAAGAAAGAAAGAAAGTGACTGTGCATAAAGTGAAATATAAAATATAAAATAATATATATATATATATATATATATATATATATATATATATATATATATATATATATATATACAACATATATGTAATACAGCACTGTAAAATAAAATAATATATATATATCTATATATATATATATATATCTATATATATATATATACACAACATATATGTAATACAGCACTGTAAAATAAAATTATATATATATATATATATATATATATATATATATATATATATATATATATATATAGATAGATAGTGTGCAAAATGCAAAGTGTGTGTATGTGTTTAAATGGATATGCACCCTTTTATAAAATACGCCAATCTTTTTAAAATAATAGAAGGGGGGGGGTGGGGCTGCTTGTTGATCACACTGTGGCAAACTTGTTTCAACTTGTGTTGCGTTCAGGTGAATATGAGTATATTCTCCGGGGCGAAGCCAATTAGGATAATAAGGGACAGTGACACCTGCAGCGGACGGAGAGAACGGGATCCTCGTTTGGAGCTGAGGTTTTAAAACAAGAGTTTTAAAGGTCTTTAAAGCTCTGACTCCAGATTGTGTCCAATGGATCACTTGGATGTACAGTCGTTATTTAACATATTTCATGATCCTTTTACTGAATATTGATATCTTTAAAACTCCAGGCACATACAAAATAAAATATGTGCTCCTTGAGTTCAGTAAATCACGGTTTATAGCCGGTCTTTGACCTCTCCTGAGATCACTATACGGACCCGATGCATTCTCTCCTCCCTCCTCTCCTCCAGGAAGCTGCTGACGGAGTGCTGCGAGCCGCGCAGGAGGTTCGCGGTGACCAAGGAGAACTCTCCGATGGGCACGGTGCTGTGGTACGACGGGGAGTTCTACCACTCGCACGCCGTCAACAACGAGACCTACCCGCTGCTTGTGAAGGTATGTCACCACACACACACACACACACACACACACATGGGTCCGTGTCCCCACAAGACGCATTACTCTGAAACGGGAAGATGCGCTTTTGAAAAAAAGACGAAAATCTGATTAACTTCCGTCTTGTCTGATGGAAATCGATCCGACTTCCACTCAGCGGCCTGTGGGTTTGAACCGGCGGGTTATCTACTCAGCGAGAATAGAAGATGCTCCGTCTTACTCTTTCCACTTTGACATTAAGCAGGGTTCGTACGAGCATGGAAAACATGGAAAAGTCATGGAATTTTAAAATGGTCATTTCCAGGCCTGGAAAAGTCATGAAAAAAAACCTGAAATCGTAAAAGTTCTGAAAAAGTCATGGAGATCTGTTATAATTTACGCCGAGTTTGAAATATTTCATACGTTTTTTAAAGAAAGACGCTCAAAATACAAGACGGCATTTTCTAAATTTGACATGTTTATACCGAGATTTCAGTTTGGTCTTGGAAATGTAGTTTAAAGTCATAGAATAGTCATGGAAAAGTCATGGAAAAGTCATGGAAAAGTCATGGAATTTTAAATTGTTAATTTCCAGGCCTGGAAAAGTCATGAAAGAAATACTTAAATCATAAAAGTTTTGGAAAAAAAGGCAATTTATCATAATTTACGCCAAGTTTGAAATATTTAATTTTTTTTTTTAAGAAAGACGCTCAAATAACAAGCCGGAATTTTCTAAATGTGTCATGTTTATACCGAGATTTCCGTTTGAAATCCACTGGTCAACATGTGTAAGAGCCCTGATAACCACCTTTGGTCCGTTTCCCTGGTAACCTGATCTGTAACGGGTGTTAAAGTGTTTATGCTCTGGAAGCATCCTGTTGTTTTCCCACCTCGGTACACTCGTTTCACGCGAGGGGAAAAGACCGGAGGATGTTCTCCGAGCGCCTCCTTCCCGTGTCGTTTCCCCCGTCCATTCAGAGGCTTTACGATTGTACATCGTCTGTTCCGCTCATGAGGACGAGGCTGTTTGTGCCTGGAAAGAGCCGAAGCAAGGAGAAGCTCAGGTGTAGGTGCTGTTGCCGTGGTTTTTGTATCCAGGGGCGATGCATCTCTGGAATAATGATTGGAGCCCTATTACTGATGCCACAGATTGGCGGTCCAATATCCTGGTTGGTAAAGGCGATGAATGTGTGACCCTAATTTGCAGGCTTGAGCCGTGCATGTTCATTCATGAGGGATGGGGGAGGTGAACAGAGAGAGGGAGGCGCGATTCAGACCCAGAATTTAATGAGACCGTTTCTTACGCTGCAGGTTTTTATTGCTACTATACATGTATATATGTATATGTATGTGTGCACTCAATTCACAATGCATTTCATTCAAATTGGAGCTAAAACAATGCGTTGCTCATTGTTTTGGTTTTGATGAGTTTAATAATGCAACAATGCCAAAGATGTCAGGCCTTGAAGATTTTTTTCCTGATATTTATGATTTTAAGCTAATTATTTGAACTGCCAGCTTGAAAATTCAACAATTAATTACCTGTTTCAGGGGATTTTATTGACAGGAATGTGTAATTGATTATGAGAGAAAATCCATAATATACATCCCAAACATTTTTATATATATATATATACTGTATATATATATATATATATATATATATATATATATATATATATAATTTTAAATACATATATATATATATATACCACTTTATTTTTGTCTTTTCACCACAGAAATAAAAATAAAATAATAACAACAGCGGGAGAAATAAAAACCTCCCACTTCTCACAACAATACTATTATTATGCTCTCATTCTGTGAGTTAACACTTCCATGTCGCACACGCACACACACACACACACACACACAAACACACACACACACACACACACACACACACACGAGGAGACAACCAATCAGAGAAGAGGATGTTTCATTGTGCTGCAGGGATGACACATCGTTGGAGGCCAATAACAGTTAATAGAGCAACTATCTAAGAGGTAAAAACAGGTTGAAAACAGATTTTAAAAATAAAATAAAAAGAGGTTAAAAATAGCTAAAAAAAGAGGTTTAAAAAGCTAATTTTTTTTAGAAAAAGGTAAAAAGAGGTTAAAATAGCTAAAACAGAGATTTAAAAAAGGTTAACAATAGGTTAAAAAGGTTAGAAACATTTTAATAGAAAGAGGTTAAAACAAATTTAGAAAACAGGTTAAAAAAAAGGTTAAAAATAGGTTAAAATAGCTAAAACAAAGGTTAAAAAAAGGTTGAAAACTGTTTTTAAAAAGTGGTTAAAACAGTTTAATAGAAAGAGGTTAAGAACAGGTAAACAAAATGTAGAAAACAGGTTAAAATAGGTTAGAAATAGGTTAAACATAGTAAAAAAGAGGTTAAAAAAAGAGGTTAAAAACAGCTTTATAAAAAGTTAGAAAAGGTTGAAACGGTTAAAACAAATTGTTTTAAAGGTTTAGAAACAGGATGAAAAAGGTTAAAACACACACACACACACACACCTGATCCAGCTGCAGCTGGGATTTTAATGTATCGTTTTTGTGAAAATGAAAGACAAAGTCAGCTCAAATGATGAAAGAAAGATGATTATTGTACTGTTATTAAAGCATATCGTCATTGTGAACTTTGCCTTTGAATTTCTCAAAAACTGTAAAATCTTATGAAAATAACCACGGACATGTAGCAGAGGCCTTTGATCTTTGCAAACTGCGTTACCTCTGAACCTCGGAGCAGTCCGGCTTTAAGGAAGTTGATGACTATCTCGCCACAATCTATTTTTGGGGGGATTTTACTGTAAAGTTTTTGTGAAAATAAAAGGCAAAGTCTGCTCAAATAAAAAAAAAAGATGATATTCTTAATTTCCCAATATTTGTACTGTTATTAAAGCATATCGTTATTGTGCTTTTTGCCTTTAAATGTCTAAGAAACTGTAAAATCTCATTAAAATAACCATCAGTCCCAAAAAATATTTTCACGGGTTTTAAGACTGTTTGAGAAATATTTCATCAAGAAAATAAAAGTCCACAGCAGCGTGTCCTCCCAGCAGAACGTCCTGCTCTATTAATCTGCGTTATCACGCGGGCGCTAGAATGCCTGATGACACGGGACGTCGGCTAATTCGCACGTTGCGGGTGAAGCCGGTGGTTATCCAGCTCCGGGTCCGCCGCCCGGCGCCGCCCGTGTGAGTCTCCATCTGACGCTCTAAACTGGGCAGGAGGAGGAGGGTAATGATAGTGTGACGGACCAAGCTCCAGCTCACACACACGTTTATCCTCCGCCGACTACCAACTACCGGCGCTGTGATTGCAGGTTGGAGCGCAGACGGCCGACCACGCCGAGCTGGCAGCGGCCGCCGCACCGGGGCATCCGCCAGGGAATGTGCCAATTAGGGCTGTGGCACTTAATTGGTGGTTGGTTCAAACAGGGCATCCATACAGGCGGTTAACTGGCCTGTGCACTAGGTTCCTATGAGTTGTTCTTCGGGCATCTAGGAAGTTATTCCGTAAATCTGTTCCTCAGTTGAACATCGAGGTGACGGGAGATTTATTTTGACTTCAGGCGTGTTGGTGAATGATATTGTTCTTTAACGACGTTACAACGCGCAATGCAAACCCAAATATGTCTCCGGATATCTTAGATCAAGATAGATAGATAGATAGATAGATAGATAAAGATATATACTTTATTAATCCCCAAGGGGAAATTTGTCGTCACAGTCGCACATATACGGATATATATATTTATATAAATATAAAATAAAATATAAAAACAGGGATGAAAGATAAAGAGTATACAAGTAAAATATAAAATACAAAATAAAGCATATACGTATGTAAAATGAAATATATATATATATATATATATATATATATATATATATATATATACACACACATACCCAAACAAATATAATACAATGACGTGCAAAGTATACAAAATAAAATATGAAATACAAAATAATATATATATATATATATATATATATATATATATATATATATATATACAAAGTATAGTAAGTATATATAGTAAGTATAGTAAGTGCAAAGTATAGAAAATAAAATACAAAATACAACCAAAAAAATAATAATATATATATATATATAATAATATATATATATATATATATATATATATTATTTTGTATTTTATATTTTATTATATTTTTATAGTTTCAAGAACATGGACCGCGTGTTACAGTAAGAAGGGTCCCCCTCTCAGAGTTTAGGCCCCGCCCCCCCGTTAGTGGAGCATTGTCCTCTGGCTCAACCCTGTTACGGTCTAAAAGAGACCCCGAGGCATAAAGTGGTGTGCGTGTCCCTGTTTGTGTGCGTGGCTGTGTGTGTTGTTAAGTGTGTGCGCTCCGGGGGTAATAATGAGCACAGTTGTTTCCGCCGTCTCTCTTAATCCACGCCTGAGACTTAAAAGCAGGCGAGGCGAAGAGGAGGGACGCTTCAGGCCCTCGCCTCGTGAAGCGTGGTATTTAACATCCTCCACAAGGATTTACTCCAGATGATGATAGAGCAGGGGTTCCCATCCCAGGAGATACTTGTTTTATAGTTCCCCGGATATGGACTGGGTAGAAGTCTGCCAATAAATCAGATTATTTAAGGTTATTTGGAAGTTTTTTCTGATCCGATGTGAGGTTTTGGGGTCTACAGACTGTAAAGCACTCCGAGACACATTTGTAATATTGTGAAATTGGGCTACACAAATAAACTGAATTTAATTGAATTGAAATCTGAATCCACATCTAGAGTCCGCCAGTAGAGGAGGACTAAACTGTCCTCTAGACGTGATGAATAAACATTTCAACTAGCTCAAACAAATCAACAGTTTAAATAATGAGCGTGTAAAGTGTTAAAAGTGGCTAAATGGAGAACAGTTTAATTGGGTGATGTTTGAGACGCCCATCGCTGCCACTCGGGGTGTTAGGAACGCACATTTAACAGATTGAAGAGATGACACTTCCTAAAAAGGGTTTGTTTCTCTCTTCATGTCTTTTCTAGGAGGAAACTGGTAATGTGGGAACGTTTAGCTCAAAGTTCACATTTAATAAGTTGTTCTTGGCCATTTTTCTGCATCCAGTTCATTTACAGGAATGAGAAACTCTTTTTTTTCCGCAGTGCATCCTTTCTCTTTAAGGATTTGCTTCTTTATCATGAAATCATTTCAGACTCAAAGCCAGACACAGATCTCATTCATAATCCATCCGACCTCCACTGTTTGTTTTTATACCTTATTACTTCATATCTCAGAATCAGAATCAGTTTTATTGACTCGTGCACCTGCATATATTTTACAGGGGTCATACGGTCATGGAAAACCTGGAAAAGTCATGGAATTTTAAAATGTTTATTTCCAGGTCTGGAAAAGTCATGAAAAAAAATTAAATCACAAAAGTTTGGGAAAAGTCACGGAAATTTGTTATATCCACATTTTCATTTACATCGAGTTTAAAATAATTAATATGTTTTTGAAAGGAAGACTCAAAATATAAGCCAAGATTTGCACATAAAGGATAATAGTTTGATTAATAGAATAAACATTTTTATAAGTGTTTTTAGGAATGTTTCTTCTTTTAATCAAACTATTGTCTCTCATTAATTTTTTCCATTTAAGGTATATTGTATTCTTTGTAATTCTCATTGTTTGAATACTACTTTGTACACAACGAGATTTCAGTTTGGTCATGGAAATTTGGTTTAAAGTCCTGGAAAAGTCCTGGAATTCCACTGGTCACTGATGTTAGTGTAAAGAGAAACCCCTGTTTGTTTTTGTGTAGCGGGCTTTGTGTGTTCATGTCCCGTTGCTTTTGTCTCCCGAACAGGACAACCCTCTGCAGCCGCCGCTGAAGAAGTGCGCGGTGGTCGGCAACGGAGGCATCCTGCGGAGCAGCCGGTGCGGAGGAGACATCGACCAGGCCGACTTCATCTTCCGGTGAGGATGGAGGAGAGAAGGGATGGAGGGAGGAAGGGAGGGAGACGTAGAAATGGGCCACGGGAGGAGAGAAAAGATGTAGGCCGTGAGGAAGAAGAGCAGGAACCGAACGAGAGAAGACGAGGCAGAATAAAACCATGTGAGGAAATGAGAGCTCTACTTTAAGCTAACTCCATGTTAGATTCTAAAACATGAGCGGGGTTCAGACGTCATGGGAAACCTGGAAAAGTCATGGAAAAAACTTAATTGATAAAAGTTTTGGAAAAGTCATGGAAATGTGATATAATCACGTGTTCATTTGTGCCGAGTTTGAAATAATTAATATGTTTTTTAAAGAAAGACGCTCAAAATATAAGCCGGCAATACGCAACATTTTCTAAAATGTTCATGTTTATACCGAGATTTGGTTAAAAGTCCTGCAAAAGTCCTGAAAAAAGTTATGGAAAAGTCATGCAAAAGTTATGGAAATCCACTGGTCAACATGTGTAAGAACCTTATATGAGGCGATGAAAAGTTTGGAACATTTACATATTTTAAAATATGACATCAAGGCGCTTTTCTGTTTGAACCACGGGATGAAATAGATGCATTTGCATCGGGTTTTGCATCAATCCAGAGAGTTGAAGAGATGACATCATCGGCCTTCAGCTGGGATTTCAACTCAAACAAAATGCTCTTTGAGAGCGACTGATTGAAGAACATCGCCTCGGGTTCACATTCCACAGATATGGAGCGAGAGGAACAAGACAGTCATACAAATACAGTTTTATTCGGATTATAGGCAAAGAAATCATCTTTCTTCAACTGCTTGCCTTCATTGTGCGTTGATGGACTTCTTAACCCTCCTGTGACCTTTGGGGTCAATTTGACCTCATTCAATGTTTAACGTCTAACGTCTAACGTCTTTTTTTTGCTTCATATTTCATGACTTTTACTAATTTTTTGGGGACAACTGGGAAAACATATTCTTCTTTGGGGTCAATTTGACTCCAGGCTGTTTGTGTCAAACATAGAAATATCAACTTTTTTTATTTATTTAAAGGTCTATTTAGGTAGTCAACATAAAGTACCTCACAATTAAACTTGGAAAACAATATTAA